>JAWQRJ010000311.1:0-22813 GCA_033557515.1 Diorygopyx duplodentatus
CAAGAAAATGCACAGACGCTACTGACAAATCACCAAAAATTGGATAAAAATCCCTAAATATTTTATGCAACTCAATATACACTTAGTCACGTGGCTTACAATCATTAATGAAGACCCTGTATATTATTTCGAGTCTTATTGATTGTTGTTGTTGGCAATTAATACTAAACAAAATGAAGGTGATAGTGCACTTAAAAATAGAAAATTATTAGATATAGATGACGAAAACATATTAAAAATTTAAAAAAATTGGGCACATTTACGGTTTTTAATTCTTATTTTACAACAATCCAAATACGGGAACTTCCGAAGAATTTCAAGTATACCGTTGACTTCACAATTACTGAGAAATCGATCAACGAAAACTCACTTTTAGATATTTGTCTGTAATTAATTTTCCATGGCCTCCCACTGTGTGTTATAACGTTGTAATAGAGTATTGCAAGTTACAATTTAAATCTTCTTTTAAAAAACCATACAATTATGACACTGCTTTACTTCAAAATACATTAGCCTTTGTAGTAGAATAGTAAAACGAGAACACTGTGAAATGGCATAACTTCATCCACGATTATTCGAAATTCCCCAAATACCTTATATATTAAATAATAATGTCATTTTTAAATAAAATCATTTATTCAGGTTAGTTGGTGTATTCTAAACGTGGCTTTTTGAAAGTAAAACACTCAAAGTGTTCCCCTACACTCAAAGTGTAGCATCGGACCTAGATTATCGCTTCTTTCAGCTTGAAATCTCCCGTGTTTTCACTGGCTCTTCTCTTTTTGCGCAAAGGGAAGCGTTTCAAAGAGAAATGCGACTCCCGTGCTCAAAGGAAACCAAACCCTTGAAATTCCCAGCGTGAAGTATCCAGGAATGCAGTTTTATACCAAACACACTTGCACAAATTGGTAATTTTCCTAATGCACGTTGGCGATGTGCTTAGGACAGTCTACGTTTGTTTTACGATATCCATAATGTAAATGAACTTATATTTTAGTTAGAGTTTTGTGAAATAATAATAAACGGGATACGTAAAAGTGATAAATACAGGAAGCACATGGTGTTCAAAATATACGTAGGGTATTCGCAGAGAAAGTGTGCTGTGGGTGTATGAATAAGTTAAATGCAAAATATCGTGAAGGTTGGGCCTGCAATATTATTGCAGTTAAGCAAACGATTGATTGATTTATCGTTCGTGCGTAAAATAATAAAATATGAGCACTGCTTATTTCCTAGTCAGGGATAATTTATGTTATAGTAACTTTCTATTAAATTAGGTGTTTGTTTTGAAACGTTCTGCACAAGTTTAGATTTTTACCTAAAATTAATCTCTCCAATATCTCCTAGTAATAATTATAGCGATTTTAAGCGAACCTGCACATAAAAATACGAAGTTAAATTTACGGAGTTGAATTTTACGGGATATCGCCCAATATGACATTAATTTAAATACGAGTTCTTTACTTTAAGGGATTTTTGAGGCAGAGTTCTGGAAACTATTCTTAAGGAACTTCTAGAGTAAAACGAAAAAGTCATATCCATTTGTAACAATATCTCCAGAATATTTTTATTATGTTCGTACAGAGTTATGTGACAGACTTTTCTATTCCAAAGTGGTGCAGTGAGAATATCTTTGAACGCTTGTTCAGATAACAAAAGAACTTAGCGGGAGCAGATGACACACTAAGTGGGGAATTCCACAATAGGAAGAAATTACCATTTAAACGCGCTTTCTTTACTTTAACGGGGTTAAAAGTTGCCCTAAAATTATCATCAAAATATAGGGGGTAAAAGATTAAGTGTTCTTCTCCACCAGTATTAAAACAGTGAAAGAGACCTTTCACAAGTTTTCAAAGAAACTGGGGTTTCACGTAGATTCTGTTCATCTACCGCCTTCAAGCAAGCGAGAGTGGAATGCGGGTTAAAATATAAATGTCACTCGAGGTCAAGTAGGCAGGGTATTCTTTAAAATTAATTTAAAAAATATATAACTTAAAAATTCTTAACTAACTTTGTTTTAAAATTTGTGTCGATTATATAAAAATCGTTAATAAAATCTTCATTTTCTAGTTTAATTTCATTATCTTTGGCATCCTGTTTGTTGGTCGGATGCTTGTAATAAACGGTGATCCTAGTTTTGGTATCATAAGTATTATCTCTTTCATGATTATAGTATTACTAGTAAGAAAACCTCCTTCCTTCTATTCTGTGAAATTATTATGAAATAATTTTACGTAGGGTGTTAAAAACGATAGACTTTCGATACTTTCTTTTAGCTAACTTTGTTGTCTATTGTTTCTTATAAGTAATTCGAAACCTATTGAATTGGAAAAATCACTTTTGTAAAAAAATTGTAATTCAACCCTTTATTTTAAATCTCATTTTCAGATAAATGGTAGAAGTTTTTTGTAACCACATGTAAAAGAGATTGAAACCTAGAGATTGAAACTTCATCGATTATTCGATTATTTTAAGTTCTTCTAAATGTTTTTTAACTGTACGTTGACGTTTACTTTTAAACTGGGCACCTTTAGTTTACTGCAACCATTTTTTGTTGCTTTTTTTAAATATAAGCTTTTCTTAATTAAATCACGAACTTCAGTTAGATGAATTAATAGTTTTATTTCGTGGTGTTTTTGACACTAGGTTTAAAATTTTATGTAAACAGACGCATAATAAAATAAATTTAAAATGTTCTGTTCTAGATAGTATTTGTTTTGCTTCCTTACGTTCAATCTTTCTTGAAGAGGTTAAAATAATTTTATTCAAGGACATAACTACATTTTTATACCTTTGTGTGACCGCTGATAATGACAATATTCGATCAGCCCAACAGGTGGGAGATAATTTTTTTAATTATGTAGTAGAACCTGCAGTAAAACTTGATAGCAAGTCCCATCGAAGAATACTTGAACTAAAAAAATGTAGATTTGTTGAATTGTAGTAAAAAATGCTTCTGTTTCAGTCACTCCCTTAAGTGCATCAGTCATAACTAAATATAAACTGTGTGCCGCACAATGCACATATAAAGTAGCTTCCTCAATATTTTTCGTTTTTAACCTGAATATATTCCACACTTGCTTTGAAAGTATTTCCTCTTTTGCTTGTACCGCCATTGCCGAAGGTTTGTATCGTTAATTATATTTTCTCTTCCAACAGAATCACTAAATTTCTTAAGTACATATTCTGGAATAAATTTTAACTTATCTCGGCCACTGCCGCATTTATTTACGCTTTCTTCCCATCTCTATAGTTGCTGAAGCCTTTTTACTATTTTAAACCGATGTTGTACACTTTCTACGGAACGTAGTTTTGTTTTTCCATTATTTCAATATTCTATAGCTTTAACCTTGTTATCCATGTCTACAAGACTTTCGCTTTCGTCAGAGGTACTACCTTCATTTACAAAATTTATATCGTCTTTTTCTGCGAGTTCTTCAAATCCCTATCCAATTTCTTGTTCGAAGGAGGGTCTACCTCCTTCTTGTACTCTTAAAATAATATCTTTCAGATCGTCATGTAATTCAATTTTATCGCTTATTACAAGTGAATAACCTTTGTTAGATATTTGAAAGACCATTTTTATAGCATTAACTATGTTGACTTTGGTCTTTTTAAGGGGCACTTATGGACGTTTATAATAAAATGTACTTATACTCCGCAATAATAAACTATAGAAGAAAGATAGAAAGTTTACTCCAAATTATAACAAAAAAGCGAAAAGCGGCTTATATACCTGCATAGATAATCGTAAAATACGAATATCGATGTGGTAATTTGTTTGTGAGGTTGATTGTGGTTGGGTGACGGTGATGGAGTTAGTTATATGTTACAAGTTTGTATCTTAATGATCAAAATAAAGTCATATTTTTCAGAAACAAGAAACTTATGAAGACGAAGAAAAAGAGGAAACTGTGATATCAATGACAGTGTTTAGAATTTTGTTTCCATGAATGTTACTGTATATAATTCTTTTACGCAATGTTTCGTTGGTAATATAATTTCAAAAGATCACTTAGGTTGACTTTTTTTTCAAAATATCTGCTACGGTAGGAGAAATTCGATGGATATACTCTTTATTATCTTGTTTCAGAACGAGTGTATTGACCTATAAATGTATTGTTTTCCCACAAAAAATAATTTTAATTAACTCTAGAATTGTACTATTTGTCTAAAGATGTAACCTGGAATTGTAAAACTTACATTTCGGGAAATTTCATTCGTTCCAAGGAAGGCTTCATTTACTGCTTAAATGAAGTTTACCGCCCTTCAAGCTCCAAGTAGAAATTTTGGGCACGTACAATTCGCGGGTAATAAAAGTACACAACAGTTTTCGCAGTTATGTTTATTAATTTTTGCAAAGCAAAGCATATTGTAAGCATTAAGAGCATGCTGTGTGTGCTAATGCAGATCTTAGTAGGCGGCTACAGCTATGGAAACTACAATGGAACAATATATGGTTGGGAGGGGCGATATTTCATGGCAAGGTAAAAGAGCTGTTTGTGACGGATGTGTTTGAGATCTATTTGTGACGGATAAATAGTGTTACCCGTAATTGAATTATTAGTTTAGATGAATTTAATTTACTTACATGAGTGGAGTGATAAAAATCCATGAGGCACATTTTTTTTGGTGAAAATAGAAACCACTGTTATACAATTCACAGGTTCTTTTTGCAATTGAAGCTTTAGTTCACAAATGTATTCATTCCGATCACCATGAATCAACGCCATGAGATGCTTCGTCGCAAAGTAAGCTTGTTTAAAAAAATTGTAGAACGCACGGGAATTGATGACAGAGATATGAACATAATAAAAAACACCTATATTTAAAAACTAGCGTCTGTGAGATCTAATGGTCCAGCACAAGAAGCCGCAACCCTAAAAGGTGTAACATACCCTGCATTGTGAAACCACTTTTCAAATAGCACTAGAAGAGGTGGAGAAAGTTATATAAATTAACGACAGGATACTATGTTTCTTTTTAGATCTGGTAATCGGTTATGCCAAAAGCCGATTTAAACACCCCATTTATGGGGCTTTTTGGGATTATACCGGTGGAGGCTGGACGAGGCTTTTGTTGGAACTATTTGTTCGTCAATAGCCATACGTTCTTCTTTTGGTATAATCAGTGCCTTTTTCTGAGCTTTTCTCTGTCATATCTCTGCTCCCCTCGTGTTGCCTGCGGTATGTTGTAGTTAAAATGAAGAAAGCGTTTTATTTCCTCGAACCTGTTACATTTCATCACACCAGATATAGTTGTTATCTTCATAGAACTATTCCAGTACTTGTGATTATTGTCATATAGATAGAAACACCAATGAAAATTTTTATCTCTTCCATTGCAATATTGGGT
Source organism: Diorygopyx duplodentatus (assembly GCA_033557515.1). NCBI lineage: Eukaryota > Metazoa > Arthropoda > Insecta > Coleoptera > Scarabaeidae > Diorygopyx > Diorygopyx duplodentatus. The sequence goes on from JAWQRJ010000311.1 coordinate 5,356, forward strand.
GGTTTTTCAGGTCTAATTTGTATACCAAATAAGTTTAATTGTTCAATGATGTAGGTAAGAATCTCATCAGTTAGAAAACAGTCGAAAAGTCTAATCGAAGTGTTCTGAAACCATCAGGAAGTAACTCAGATCCTTTGAACTCGCAAAAGTCTTGTGAGGCATTCAGAAATCTATTTTCCCAATGAAGCCGTTTTTGTTTCTTCGGCATAAGGCTTTCTCTTCGAGGATGTGTATCAATTTCTTGGTTCTCTTTTTTCACTCGCGGATACATCCTTCATATCGATGTTTACATACTTTGTGGTTTCCCTTTGGAGTACTTTTTTGTAGAATTTTGTTTCATTGTTAAACCATTTATAACTATTTTCTTTTGATTAAATGTTCGAAATGGTGTCCATTATTTTGTAAACAATAATTCAGTGAATTTTCGAATTCCATTCTGACATTTTCAAGTGTTTCTACTCTTATGACTCTTATTTCCTTATAATTCGTTGGGGAAGGTGCTCAATTGTTGTATTTTATAAATAATAGATTTTAAGTAGCCAGAAAGAAAACAAATCTAAAGGTCTTAAATCGAGATAGCCATTCTATTTGACCTATTCTTCCAATCTATTGCTCAGGAAACCTGTCATTTAAGAGTTGGCGAACTGGCAGTGCATAGTGTTTTCATTCAAATTTGAATTTCCGGCAACCTGAGATTCCAATTCTTGCATAATAAGTTGTTCAGTGATGATATATAAAATCTCTACAGTATTGTATTGCCATTCAGATTTTCGTCAATAAATAAAGCTCCGATAATGTGACTTTCTGTACAAACATGTGGATTTTCGTTAATCAAGAATCGACAATTAGCCACGCCCTAAAGAAAAAATGTACATTCGTCACTAAAACAAATGTTTACTAATTGTGGTGCGGTTGAATTTTGTCAGGGTCATTATCATTCACAACTTTAATGAAAAATAACCACCGTTATTCCAACTGCAAAATGGTCGATGGGATCGTATTAAATTGGAATGCAATTAAATAAAGAACAATCTTATGTTGTAGACATCAACAATACAACAAAACAAAAATTTTAAAATTCGAAGTTTAAAAATTATTACAAATGAAAAATTTATTGCTATTGAATAATGCAACAGGTCGACGCAACTGATTATGACGACAGGAATTACAACGCATTTTGTTACACTTATATCTAAAAATAGGACGCTTATACAGTCGGTGTAAAAGAAAATTATTGGAAAACTTCGTAAACGGCATCTGGTAGCGTCTAATTAATTACCAAAGTTTTATTTCATTAAGCATGGAGTTAGGATTGGAGATTTTGTGTTTGGTTATTCCAATTTCTTATAGAAGGTCAATTTTCTTAGATTTATTTAATTCATTTAATGACCTTCATTTCAATTTTGTGGTTAGTTTGAGCAATATATTGTTTAATTGTTAAACTATTTATTTTTAGGTGTTCTTTGAATCCGTGTTTTATACCAGATTGTTCTATGTAGTTAGCTTCACTCTCTCCACATTCGATTTTATAGATCACACTTTTTTCTGTCATTTCAATATTTTGTTTGTAGTTAGAAAGTGCAGTGTCTGTATTATTATTGTTAGATTTAAAAGATTTTTGTATATTGTATTTCTCTAGCAAGTCTTTTATGTTGTCAGAAAAAGCTCCATAATATTTAAGTGAAATGTATCTAGGTTTTTAGTTATAATGTAGGTATATGTATTTAATAATGTTATTTTTATATGGTTTATTGTAAATGAATTGAATATCATTAAGTTTCTAATTATTATTTACTACTATGTTACAGATTAACTTGAGTTCTTTTTTAATATTTTTTGAATTTAAGGGAATGTTAAGTAGTCTACTGAAATGTGTAATGGAAATGTGAAAGCTGCGCCTTTGTTACTTCTATTGTGTGCATTTTTGGGGTTATTATATAATTTGCTGTGAGTTTTCTATTGTTTCTAGTGTTTTATAAGTTTGTTTACTAAACTGTTATTTTCATTGAAAATGATCTTTTCAAGGTGATTTACGTCAATATCAGATAATGAACTGGACAATGTAGAACCCATAGGCAACCCATCTTCTTTTATGGTGTAAATTTGTTAAAAAGTTAGTAGTAATTTCTAAGAGATTAATTAACTTATTAATGTCTTCCGCTTCCAAAAATTTGTTTATGTCTTCCTCCATGAAACTTCTACATATTCGTAAAATAAATTAAGGGATTTTGTGATTAAGTTTAATGGTTCTAGGTTTTTAACTAATTATTATTAACTTTATTTCGTGCCTTTCCGCATTGAACGGAGTTCAGTACAGTTCAATTTGTGATTTACAATACAATTTTTCATTTTCACACCAATGTAACTTCACTCCATTACTACCTAAGACCCCTCTCATTCACTCCAGTCCCCACTGCTCATCCATCATCTCTGCTCACCCATCTCTCTCTTTCCAGAAGATCTTTCACACTTCCTCAAATGATCAATAGTTTCATCTTCCTTCTGGCATAACCTGCATTTTCTTTCTCCCTCTTTTACCCAGTATTTCCTCCGGTACTCCTCGTTGACACATTGCCTGATTGCTATAATTTTCGTTTCCTCTATTTCTCTTGGTTCGTAAATATAAATAATAAATATAATAATTCTTTCAGAATTACTGTTGTATCTTGATTCCCTTATTTTCTCGCCCTACTCCTGCCTTGGATATTCCAGTATCCTTCAGCAATTTCATCTGCTGTCTCTGTACCCTCCTCCTTTCGATTTCATCCGGATTATATTCCCTTCGTAGTATTTTCCTTTTTTTCCTGCCCACCTTGTCTTAACACCCTTCTTCAGGTCCAGCGTGCCGCAAGTATTTTGTTCTTCTCCTCTGGCCTCAATTTTTCTTCAAATTTAACAGCTCGTCGTCCTACACCTATTCTTATCCTCTTTCGTTTAGTCTCTTCCAAAACTACATACTTCGGTTTACTCCTGTTTAGCCCAAGTATCTATCTTAAATGGGCTATATGTAAGTTCTCTATTATCTCCTGTTCTTCCCAACCATACTCCACCCCATACATCATCACACTGTTTATTACACTCTCATACATAATTCGTCTTCCAAAATCTTCCTGAAATCTTCTTTTACCTATTTCCCAAATTTGATGCATTATCGCTTTCGCTTTCTTTATTCTCTCCTGAATATGTGTTTCTGCGCCACTGATTCTCCTCATTGTGTACTCCAAACATTTATACTCTTTCACTTCTTCTCTGCTTGTCTTCTCCCACTTCTAGCCTATGTTCCTTCGGCTTCCTCCCTTTCCAAACACCGCAGTCTTCAACTTGTGCGCATTAAGTTTCAATTTTTACATATTCAGATATCTTGGCATAATTTCTTTAATTTCTTCTGGATCTTTTGCAAAAAGAACTATTTCATCCGCGTATTACGACCAATCCCTCCTACGATCTTCTTTCCTTCTATTACTACTCCCCAAGCTTGTCCTCTCTGCAAAACTATTTTTAGGTGTGCCAGATGTATTGTAAATAGCTGCGAGCTTAATCCTCTTAATCCTCTATCCGCCCATATGTTGACTCTTTATTCGTTGCTTCTTTATTGCTGTTGATTCTTTATTGTTCACGTTTATGATATTTTGTTTCCTCATATATTTCCTCCACTTTATTAACTATGTGATCATCTATGTTCCACCTTCTCATCTCCCTCATAACTCTTTGTATCAAACGCTGCCTTCAGGTCTACGAAAAAGGCATAGACTTTACCTTTCTGTCTACTGAGCGCCTTATAAATTAGTCTATTGAGTACATATACGTTATCCATAGCTCCTCCCCCTCTTTAAATCTCATCTGTGTGTCTGGGAGTGTTTCTTTTCCTTCCGTCTCGTTTCTCAGTTTTTCGATCAGCACCACAGCGTAGATCTTGTAGGCGGTATTCAGTGAAATTATTCCACTATAATTACTTAGTTCTTTCATAGTGCATTTTTTGAAAATTGGCGTTGTTATTTCCTTTCGCCAGTCGTCTGGAAATCCATCTCCCTTCCATATTCCGTTTATGATTTTTATCAATCTTTCACGATCTTTCCACGCGTCATTTTGAATTGTGTCTATTCCAGCTGCCCCTAATTTTTTTTTAAATCTATTTACCTGTGCCAGCACATCATTGTTTGTTGTGTCTTCTACACCTCTATCAGTTATTTCTCTTTCACATCTTTGTGTTTTTTTCTCTTGCGATCCTTTCAAAATGTTTATAAAGTGGTTCTCCCTTTGATTCATTTCTATGTCTTTCTTGCTTCGGACTTGCCCCTCTTTCTCAGTTGATCAATTTCCATATTTTCGTTTCGTTTCTTATATTTTTTATTTCTTTTTCATGCTTTTTGGTCTTCTCTCTCTTCTTCTCCTTACAGAACCTTTTATATCCACTCCTTTTCTTTTTGAATTCCTCTATTTTTGTGTCATTTGTTCTACTGTGTCTCAAAGCTCTTCCTAGTTTTGCTTTCCTCTTCCAGCATTCTTCGTTCCACCATTCGTTTTTACCCATCGTGACCTGTGCCACTTTTATCTTTTCCTTCTTTATCGCTGCCGTTAATATATCATTCCTAAGCCGCTCACAACTATTATCTCTTTCTTGAGCTTCGTGCATCCATATGGTTGTTGTGCACTTTCGCCCAACGTCATTTGTACTTTTCTTTAAACTTTCTACTCGAAATTCCTTAACCTCCCATTTTGAGCTTGCATCCACCAGAAAATCTACCACGATAATACTATACTATAATACTATAATTCCCTCCTATGTATGTTAATTCTCCTTCTTCATCTCCGCTTGTGTTCCCATTTAATATCTCCCAACCACTTTCTGACATCCATTCTATCACCAATTCTCCTTCTTTGTTGCACACTGTGTCCCTCGATCTTCTTTCTTCCTGCCCACCCTGTCCACCATTTTTCCGCCTCCCTTTCTTCCCATTCTTGTGTTTAAATCGCCCCCCAGCATCAAGTTGTGTTCTGCTGTTTCTTCCATCTCTTCGTTAACATACTTTAATATTCTCTAAATGGAGAAATTTATTCCAATTATACTGTTTTTATTATATTTATAACACGCCACTTTTCTAGTTCTTTTAATTTTTGTTATATTTTGTCAGATTGTCTCTCTAATGCCATTACATTCGTGCCAGATTTTATCCCAATGGGATGCCCTACTTTACAAATCTAATAGGAAGAAATGCTACATGTGAAAATACAATTTGTAAGCATCATTTATCTGCGTGAAATAAAAAATAAACAAAGAAATACCGCATACCTGCTCAATTGTAAACATTCAAAAATCCGCAGACCATTTTTCTGTTTGGCCTTTTTGAAATTATAATCTCACAAATTTACTAAGTTACCTCATTTATTGAAATTTATAATATTGCTGCTACTTGCGAACAACCTCTGTATAATTTATTCTAATAAACCCACCTACTAAATTGAACAATCGAAACTTCTATTGTTTATTATTGTTGAGTACATTTCGTGATGCTATTTTCGTCTCTAAAGTACAGAAGCAAACACCTCTCTAGCTATTTCCATTTACTCTGTTTATAAACCCTGTTTCCATTAAATTCGTTAAATATAGAGTCAAGTTCGAGTACATCAAATCCGATAATCGCACTTACTTGTTATTGCGTTATTACTGCGATATTACTAACGTTTCATACATCTGTACATAATTTAAGAAGATTGCGAGTTTTACATTTGACATTAGTTTTAATTTTGATAACCTGCGAAGTAACTATTGATGTAAATGTAGATATGCGGACACGACTAAAATATTCAGCACTTATAATGAAGTCGAGCGTTGAGGGGAGGCGTGAAAGGACCTTTATGTAAGAAGGTCATCTGAAATGGATCCCTCTATATTTAGTCACGGTCAATAGGCTATGGCTGAATGCGAAATCGAGAATGTACCATTACATCAATTACGGTTGAAACGGAACCCTCAGACGCAAGTTTAGAGCTCTTAAGATTTTATTAAAAGCCGAAATTTTTAATATTCACTAGGCATTTCTAGTACTCCAAATGGAGTCCTAAAATGGTTGGAACAATAATTAACATATAAATCAATTCCTTACATTAAGCATGTTAAGCTACTACTAATGCAGATTAAAGAAGAAATGCGTACAGTCACAATTTAAGGATAGAAAACTGTATGGAACCTTTTCAGAAAGCTCTCGTATGTTTTTACTGTGGGAAGGCATAGTGCACAACTCTTGTACCACCAATATCAAAATAAATTACGAACTATTCAAGGGTAACAGAATCTCTATTACCCTTGAGAACCTGCGAAGTGGATAGGGATGTAAATGTAGATATGCGGGCATGACTAAAATATCGAGTAGATATAATGAAGTCGGACGGTCAAGTGAAGCCTGAAAAGACCTTTATACGTATAATGAACGTCAGCTGGAATAGACTTGTCTATATTTAGTTATCGCGACTAAACTATGGTTGAATATGGAAACGTAATGCATATTATAGTAATTACAGCAGCGTTCATTTGCATAAATTTATAGTGCCCCCAAAAATTACAGTTTGAGGTTATATAAAGCTGCAAAACATACAGAGTGATTCATTTTGAAATACAAAAATCTATAGGGCAAACGAAATAAATTTCGTTTACCCTATAGTATTTTTTCGAAAACGGCTTGGCTTTCAAGATACAGAATGTCAACCTACAAAATTAATTTTGATTTTTTTACTATAGCTCAAGCTCTAATAGGCGTATATTGGAAAATCTTTGACAGTTTTTGGTAATCCGGTTTCAAGGGCGGACAATCTGAATATCTACATAAAGTTTTCGAAAAAATGCTGTAGGGACACAAACCTAAATCGGCGATGAATATTTAATACATCGAAAGGATTCCCTGAAGTTTACTAAATTCAAATGAAAGCTGTTTTGTAATAACGTTAAATTTTTCTTAAACGTTAAATTTTATAACCAGAAGTGTTAATGTACATTTCTGGTTATAGAATTCAAATCATCAAATGCAATTCATACCACCTGGATAATAATTAATCCTATCAATATATGAAAGGATTAACTATTATTCAAACTGTACGAATTACATTTTCTTATTTTTTTTCTTTAATTGCAATTTCAGCAGACTTTCAGAAGTTTTTTAACTTCTAAATTAGTGATGTATAAAGACTTCTCATCTATTGTAGCGCCCCTGAGAATACCGACGAGTTGAAACACGTAGGGCAGAAATATATTGTTTCTTAAAATATATAGTAGGACAGTACATTGAATAACATTCTTTTCATAATGTATAGAATGTGAGGGATTACGTGAGGACAGCAGTAGTTCAGTTTTTTTTATGTTTATCGCTAGCGGCGCTCTTTATTGATTGAGCAGCCTTCTCCACCTCAAAATAACTTACAGGGACAAAATTAAATTGGCATTTTGTTCTCATATTGTTCAAATAGAAGACACATAATGTAACAATATTATTAGTAAGGACATGTGAAAGTATGTTATTAAGATGCTTTACTGTTTTAGGTTCACAAACAACTTAGACGAACCAGCAAAAGAAATATCTCATAAAATCACGAAGAAAGAAAAACGTAAATATTTCAAGAACATGAATAATAATTATACCCACTTAACCATATTACACAAAACATTAATAGAAGAATTTCACCTCGAACTCGAAGAAATAATATGTAAAATTAAAAATAATGTCTACTATATTTGTTTAGAAGACAAGAAAAATTGTAAATTATCAAATTTGGGTAAGCAACAACAACAAAAATTAACACGCAATAACATGCATGAAAATTCTCCAAAAAATCAGCAAAATAGTAACTTTTTTACTAATCTTACCAATATAAATTTTAATCCCGAAGAACAAAAGCTTTTGAGTTCTAGTTATAAATTAGCACTTACGATTTAATTAAGATCAGTATAGAATTTGACGTAACTATAAATAAAAATTCCGAACACGAATCCGTTTAAAATAAGAAACGAATTGTCAGCATTTTCGCAAAAAGAAGAAAACCACATAAAAATAAAACAAAAAATAGTTTAAAATCTACACTTACTTCGCCTTATTCAAAGAAAAATTGGAAGACGATCAAATTCATTAAAAATAAATTTAAAAATTCCGATGCAATTTATGTAAAAGCGGACAAAAGTTATTATTACAACGTTGTTATTTCCAAAGATATGTATACAAGAAGAATCCTTTACATAACATACTTAAAAACAAAATAAATCATAAATCAAAACCCTGTCATTCCTATGAACCCTTCCATCCCCACTGTTATACTCATTACCTAAATTGCATAAAAAAGATAACCCAATCGGACCAATCACCTCATATTATCTCCAGTCTTCCCTCTAACCAAACATCTACTTAATGTCCTCCAAACCGTAAACTTTACACCTAAATACTCAACAACAAATTTAATGCATTTTATTTCACAAATCACAAAAATATCGCTAAATAATAATGTTATGTTATCATTTGATGCTAATGATGAAATTTTTTGATAGTCATTTCAGTAACCCCACATCTACAGTAAAACATCTTAATAACATACTTTCACGTATCCTTACTAATAATACTGTTACATTTTTAAAAATCTAAAATAAAAGGTGGATTTCCAAAGGAGATACCAACTCATGTTTACTGGCAGACATATACCTAAACTAACTTTGTAATAAACAATAATAATCCGTTCAAGGATAATATACTAAAATGGATAAGATCTGTAGATGTGTTCTGTGTTTGGAAAGGGCATGAAAATTCTTTACATTTTTTTTTCATATACGTATATATTAACATATATTAATAACCTTGGGGAAAGCTTAATTTTACTTTGAACATAATGATAAAAAATTAACTTACATTTAACAATATTGTAAATGTACATATATTCCAAACATCACACCATAACAATCATTCCATCCTTTTTCACAAAACCAGCTGCATTCTTTTTATATTATTCTTTATATTAGCCGCCGTTCTTTTATATTTAGATTATTCAACTATGACATTTCAGATGTTTCAAGAACTAAAGAATTACAATTCATTTTCGAACTGGCTAAAAATAACAATTTTCCATTAAAATATATTCATAATGTAAATCACAAACAAACAATCAAAAATGATCCGCTTTTTTACTCTCCTTTCCTAACCCAGCAACCTTTAAATGTTATAAACCAAAAGATACATAGTTTCATGTCTCTTACCTTTAATCAAATTAATTTAAAAGCAAAAAACATTTTCAAGAATTATAATATCACTCCGGTACACAAAACCAATAACAAAATCTGCAACATTTTGTCTAATTACAACCAAAAAATCCCTACAAACCGTAATCCCGACAAAAAAAACGGTATTTATAACTGTGACAAATTATATAGTGGTTAGACAGGTCACAAACTTTCAAAAAGAATACGTGAACATAAAACCAAACCCTCTTCAATTCTTTAGAACAGTGTTTCTCAACCTTTTAGTATTTGCGAACCAGTTTTCAATAACATTTTCTTTTCAAAAATAGTGCAATTACTGAAATAGGAGGATACTACAAATCATCTAGTCCCAGGGCTTTGGTGAATGGAAAAGTATCGTGAAACATTTTCATTTTAGCGCCACATGCCATGATTTGCGTGTGGCAATTCTCCAATGTTTGGAGCAAATTCTGTAAAACAAGCGCTGAAAGCTGTATATGTGGTAATAGCTGAGCTACGCAAAAAATAGAAATGCCGGGAATGTGAAACACAATCAATGGTTGGATTGCATAAAATATTTACATACATTTACAGTCAGTACTTGATGTGTACATTACAAATAGGTATCTGCATAATATCAATTGCGGTTAGCTTATTCGCGCACATAAATGTTAGCAACTAGCAGAGAACAATAGGTAAAATGAATTTACTATGGGATTGAAACTTGAAGCGCAGTGTTCTACAAAGTTTTATATCACTTTTATCTGTCGTATCTGGTAATTCTTCGACATATAAAAACATGTTTTCCACCGCTACTGGCTGGATAAATTACATCTGCTCGATGCTGCAATAACATCCGTAATCTGGACAAAATCTCGCTGGGATTCATTGACCTCAAGTGACACTAGTTTGCACAGCAATCTACTTTTGTAGATCGTACATAGGGACCGTCGCTTAACTAAAGCTACCGTAAAGCACCGCATTAAGGGCTTTTGTGTTGTGTATGGTTATTGAGGCACAACGCAATAAGTTTAGTGTCACGAATTGCGAAAAAAAGTTCTGAGTAGTAATTTTTCGACATATTCTTTAAACAGCTTTTGTTTTACTTTGGTACAGTGTGTAAATATCTTAAGCTTAGTATTGTAGTCTGTGTAAATCGGGGTATATAAATCAAGTGACATAAAAGGCCGTTGCAAAAGGAAGACGTTGAATAATTTATTAGGAAGCATTGAATTAATGAAGGAGAAATTGCCAATGAAGCCGCCCGTTATGCTAATGATATTTTATTGTTCTGAGGGTGCTGCTTGAAAAACAGCTGAAAAGCAAGATTAATGCATATCTCAGTTTTTATTAATTCCAATCTATTTATAGTATTTGCGCAGATCTTTTAGTTAATATCATTATATCATTGACGAGCATACTTATACAGCTGTCTCAAAAAACCGTGACACATTTTAAAAATGTATACAAATAAAAGTACACAAGGTAGGAACTCGAAATTCACATGTGTTAGATATACTTATATCATAGTATACGTATATACTAGAGGTTTTTTGTATAGTCAGTAAATTCAATATCTCAGCCCATGTATGGATTCCGTAACACATGAAATTGCAGCAATTGTGTAAAAAGTCTGGTACAATCATATGGCAAATTATTTTGGTATGTAAGACTGTGGGCCATAAAATAGTTTTTGATGCAATACTTGCTTATATTACTTTAATATAAGCAAGAATTATAAGCAAGACTAGATATAAAAGTTGAAAAACTTAGAAATATATTCCACTAAGATTGTTTTGTACTTTCTTAGTACTGCATATAATTATTTCTTATGTAATTGAATTGGAAGAGCTTGCATTTCTGCATGTTTAGTTGTTGGAGATATATCTATAAACATGATCTGCATACATAATTTGGGATTTTATGTAAGGAACGACTTTGACAGTAAACATTTGTTGTACTTTACTTCATACAACTATGATAACTTTAGCACATAATTGGCAGGACACCGAACTATATGACTGCCGATGAAATAACCCAAGAAAATATCCCATACAACCCAAATGAAACAAAAAATCGCAAATTTGTGTATATCCATAGCCACTTCTTATCTAAAAAGTTTTTGTACAATGCGAAAATACATGGATTATTTTGGATTTTGCACATTGTCTTAAACACATATTATTTTGTAGGTTGTTTTATAATATGGTGGAGGTGCCGGTAATTCTTCTTTTACATACGTGATGCATAAAGTTAATCATACATGATGAGAGTTAATATCGACATTTTGTGTCTAGACTTCTCCAGACGTTGTTTACATGTGTGTTTTTAAATCCTCGATAAGTGTACGACAGACTTTGCTAAAAATGAAAAATGATAATAATCAGAACAAATGCGTAGATTAAATCTCCACACTAAGAAGAAAAGTAATCCTGTAGAACAAAAATTTATTAGCTGTGAATCAATTAAGTGGAAACGAGAATCGGTTAAATGTCTTTGTATTTATTCAGACACTATACTTTTGGAGTGATCACATAAAACTCAAAATAAATCAATATTGCGAAGGTTTGGCAAAATTATACCTAGTAAAGCTACTTATTAAAAAGTCATCGTTCAAATGTGAATGTGCATTGGTGCTCTACAAATCCCTATACTAGTTAGACCCTTAGTGGTCGATCCATACGCGCATGGTATCTGGGGAAATATGTCGAAAACCAATATTAGAAAATTGCAAGTCATACAAAACTAGATATTAAGAAAGCCAGTTAACTCACCGTGGTATACACCCAACGGATAACTTCATCGAGAGCTAGGAGTGATGAAAATCCAACAAAATATTGAAAAACTCGCATATTTTTTTGTCAAAAGTCATTTCAAATTAGCACAGAAGAACATTCAAACTCGATCAATACACAACTGTCACTTTCAAACCCATTAATACCAACTATAAATTCTTAATAAATAACATATCTTCGACCCTCGATAAAAATGGTTTGTTCTCTAGAATGCGACACTTGTACAGCCACTTATATAGGCGAAACCAGAAGAAAGCCCAGTACAAGAATAGAACAGCATAATCACCCCGCTGTTTCTTACATACACACACGAATTTGACAAAAATCCTAGAATAAAAATCCTAAAATTTTACGTCATCAAAATAAAGACGACAAACTAGAATTTTTCGAATCTTATTAAATTGATAACTCCAAAAATGCACGACAAGAAATAGAAACGCTGAACGTATAAATAAATGAGTTAACTTTGTAAACCTACACACTTATACACACAAATGTTACCTAAAATAACTAATAAACCCAACATTCTACTATTTTACCGCTGTCTTATTTCAATTCCATCCCTTGTGTTTATTTTAATTCAATTTCAAATTGTTACCGCCAATAATCAGTTTAACCCACAAAAACGACAACAACACATGAGTATAGAAAATATCCACCACACATTAAAAAGACGACGTAAAGTTCACACAGAAAACTAATATTACATATTATATTCAGCCAGTACGTACATTCTTTACACAAAATTCAATCGCGTTTACACATTGTTATAGTTTATTATTACAACAATTCGAGTACCTGGTGAGTTTCGATAACATAACTGGTTTTACAAAGTTAAAAATTTCATATAATTTTAATGAACATGGTAAAAATTAAACCCATTTCATCAATCTTCTTCACCATAACAATGTTACAACAATAATCTCGAAATTGACAAGTAAGTACTTTTTTTTCTATTCTGATGCACATTGCCTATACCCAATAAAAATTGTTTTTATCTCATATTATTGCAAGTTTCGTTCTTTTTTGCCATATTCGCGTCCCTGATGATGAGCGTCCTTGATGATGAGCGTCCTTGATGATGAGCACAGCTCGAAACAGTAGGACAGAAATTGAAATAAACGTACTTTCGCTAATCAGGAGAATACAGTATTTCTTCACCCAACTAGAAATAACTGTTGTTTGGTATTGTTTACAGGATGAGCTCCAGGTATGGTTACGAAAAGTGAACACTGGAAATTCACGACCGCCTCTAATATAAGGAAGAGCAAGCAATATTAGATAAATAAGATTTTTAGTTATGAAATTCAACTTGGTCTCAATTTTTTTGGTTTCAGATGGCACTGCGGGAGAACGTTATTGCAAATGATTTTCCTTTTTGAAAATTTAAATAAAAAAGAATACAAACAGTTGAAGACACAATTTATCAAAAAACAAGAAGATAACAACAATACTAACTATACTACGCAATACTTATGTATAAAAAAATTGAATTAGTTCAAAATTTCATTTCTGTTGAGGCAATCTCCCAAATATGTCTCCATATATCGAACATAATTTTAGCAATGTTCTTGGGTTATAGCTTCCGAAGCATCATGAATTTTTGCATACAGTTGTTCTTCATTCTCTTTATGTTATTTTTCCATTGACTAAACAGCTCTTCAATGGTATTTAAAAAAGGACTGTACGGGGGCAGAAATACTGGAACATGTCCATGAGCTCTTATCAGTTGTTGAATTTCGTCCGTTCTATGAAATCTAACGTTGCCCATTACAAAATATTCGCCTCGTATGTGATCTTCCCCTAGGTGGCCAATTAAAGTTGTCAAGAATTCTCCAAAGTGGTCTGCATTGTATGGCCTGTCTTGAACGGTGAATAAATATAATTAATTAATTCACATTACAGCAGCAACCGACAAATTACGGCCTCTTAATTGGGCCTTGATTTTGTTGGCTCTCATTGTATTTTTCTGTGATCTTCTAGAATTCACTTGAATTCCAAATTCATCCATAAAAAATATTTTTTCTCTGTCAATCATCATTCTGTTATATTGAACAGCATTGTCGAATCTACTTTGGATATTATCTGGGGTGTTACGCCTTTCTGGCACAAAAGTGACGCGTTTTAGAGAATAGCGAAATTCCTTTATCGCTCTGTCAATGGTCGATAAGCGTACCACTAGTTGTGGATTTTGCTCCAACAATTTGGTTTTTATTTGTTTTAGTGTCATGGTGCAATCCTCATCAATCAAATTGCAGATTTCTTCTTGCTCCTCTTGAGTAAATTTTTTGGGGCGATGCCCAACTGTTTTCTTATTCACCTTGTTGGTTTTTTTGTAGGCCCGCTAAATTTTTCTTACAGTGTCTGGCAATACATTAAATTGCCGTCCTATTTGGACTGTCGAACTACCATCATTCGTTGCTCTAATAATAAGAGTACATACATCGTTGGAGATTTTGGTATTTTGTCTTCTTTCAGCATTCATTATGTAATATGTAATAATGTGAAATTGATTTGACAAGTAAGGAAACGCTTCTGTCAAAAAAGGAAATTGTTTGACAAATACAGCACTCTGTTTAGTAGGGATAGGAAATAGTTTTGAGAAATAGTGAAATACAATTGACAAAAGAGGAAAACCAAAAGAAATTTGCTGTAATATAGAGAATATATTAAAGAATTATTAGATAATTATTTCGCTTAATAAGTGAAATAACAACATGCTATTTAATACTTTGAAATGCTCCATACATAGTCTTTACAGTTAATTAAAGATTGTAAAAGTTACAGATTCTTATCAACGATGCAGAAACGTTAAATAGAGGAAAGTTTCGATATTGTTTCGACTTCCCATTGATGAAGAGAACATCGTTTGATACACAACAGAGAAACTGTTATCACATGTGAGCCACTTTCGCAATTACCACACTCAGCCTTAGTTGAAACACTATGTGCAGCTAATGCAGCGTACTTTGACATAGTTGGTCGTAGTATGTAAAATATGGCGATGGAGGTATATCTTGTTAAAACTTTTAACTAGTTCATCGTTATTCGATGGCCCTAAACTGTTCTACTACACTAATTACCCGTCATTAAGTTAACTCATGTGTGACGTATACAGCTGGCAAACCAGCAGGGTCTTTGTTGTCACGTTTTATCGTACGTGACACCACATTACCGTAAGAGTGCGAATTATACGCTCTGCCCACGGTCTTCATGCATCAGTGAATTTATTACTTATTATTTTTAGACTTGGCGCTAAAATATCCTCTTCGGAAAACGTTTACCTTAAAATGTACGTAAAGTGTATTCAGATCGTTTTGGGCCTCTTAAATGATTGCATTTTTGTAGTTAAAATTATATAATAGTGTATATTTTTAACCCTCAGATGTTAAAAAATTAACCCTTAGTAGTAACGTTCCACTTTTTTTTGTAAATAAAGTGTAGTGGTATTATAGTCGCGTCACAACTTGAATCCATCTACTTTGGAGTACAACTTTCGGAAATTGTATAACTACTAGAGTATTTTTGTCTATGAATATAATATTAAATATTATATTTATATAATAATTAATATTGTGCAATAATTGCATACAAATAAGAATTCTAATAATTCTGGCATTTCACAGATTATGGATTCTTTCAGTAAACGTTATAAACCTTTATATGAAACCTACCTTCTTAAATGAGATTTACACCTTAGAGACTTTCCGCCCAAATAAAATGTCTAGTAATAAAATTAAACCCCTCTACATTCATTATAAGTACTTGCTACAAAACATTATCTCCGTAATTTATTAACCTTTTGTGCAGATTAAAGTTTCTATTTAAAACTTTTAGGTTTCGTTCTACAAGGGATTCGCCGTGGTCTAACTGAAAGAAATGTCTGGGAAGTTGTCCGTTGCGGAAGTTGCAATTCTGTGCCGGATCTAAGTGTTTTAATTGTAAAGTTCTGATTTGGGGACTGTACTCTGCGACGGCACCGGGAGTTTGTCATTTAGTGCACGTTTCGGACTTCTAAAGCGCCACCCTTTTGTTAGTTGATTGACCCCGTTAAGCTTGGTGTAACAAAAGTGATTGTTAATGTAGTATTAACGTTTGAAGCAGTTTTCCAATTTACTGAGTTCTCTAAAACACGTAAAGCGGTCTGTTGTCTGAAACAACTCTACAGCGTGTCAAGTTTGTTTTCGCACGTAAATGTGCCATTTCGAGTAAAAATAGAATGTGTTTTGTCTGTAATTTTTACATGTGTAGATGGGTTTTCAATTTGTAAGGGGCGAAAATAATTTGTAGTATTCCCTTACAAAAGATATTCACTAAAGACGGACACATTTCCTGCCTGACTGAATAAATATCAGCATTAAAAAAGAGTGTGTTTTAATCCTTGTTATCTGCAATCCATGGTGTATAATGCTGCTTGACAGTTTAACTTACTTAAATATCTATTATTTACTTGACCCAAACAAATGTTATTAATAGTCGGTATAAAACCTCGAAAGATAGAATTTGTTACAAAAGTCTCTCGAAATACCGAATATAGAAATCGTGGAAGATTACAATCATGGCAGATGGATGTCGCTGTCCATTGTAAATAGAAAGCATAGGAAGATTTAAGATTTGCCGGCGTATTCTAGAACCAAAAATAGAAAAGAAGATTTTATCGAACTAGGATCCAAAATGTCTACAAAGAACTACAGCCCCCTAAATGGGACATCCCGAAGTTGTTTTCTCTACCTACATATTGCAGAAATTTATTAATAAAATTATAAACTTTGGTATAATAACTAAGAAGTATATGCTGAAGTAGGAACGTTTGCTGGTAACATAGATTTAAAGTGGATAAATGATCCCCCACAACCTTTTATCCATTGATTTTTCTCCATTTTGATATAAACATATTACATTGCAGACTTTTCATAATAAAATTGCCTTCTTACCGTATTTCCATCTGATGCATCGTATTCGAGTAATATCAATTTATATGTAGTTCATTTGCCATACCTACATTGACAGACTATACAGTGCGGACGTAAAAGGGGGTCTTGTGACAGATCGTTGTAAAGGTCTTTCAATTGTCTATTCAACAGTGGCTGTGGTTTTCAATTCTATCAATCCATTATGAAGTTTCAATCACTTACATGCAGCTTCGGTGAAACGCGTATAGTTTGTGTTATAACGCTGCATAAGTCAAGGTAGGAACATGAAACCAAAGCAATATAAAATGGTATCACGTTTGCTGTTTTTTAACGTAAGTTTAGATTTTTCTACTAATTCTTTTAGATATTTTCGGGGGATAGGATTTTCTGGATAACTCTCATTAAACACCCGCTCGCATGATGTAAATTACGCCCGGCCTCGGCGTAAATGAAGATTGCTTCTATTTTCTCTTCTAGTGGGCGGGAGCGAACCATCTTTTTCAAGTAGATGAAAATTGCACAAACGACAAGCAACACTAGTA
>JAWQRJ010000312.1:0-22810 GCA_033557515.1 Diorygopyx duplodentatus
GCATTTAATATTTCATTTTTTGCATAAATATTTTTTTTTCAATTTATCAAAGGAAATTAAAGTTTATTCAAAACAACGAACTAAAATTTTCCATTCATTAAAATTAATAAAAATAATTCAAATTTTTACTATCTTTTCAATTTATTGTTAGTTACGTAAAAATACATGATCTATATTTCATGTTATTAACTACTTTTTCTGCTTCTCTGTTTATAAACGAATACTAAAAAAAGTGTAAAAATGTTGTTTTCAAGTTTACTTAAATAATGGTTGTTTTTTTATTGTTTATAATAAGTTCACTCCTGTACGGCGAAGATCATTCAAAAATGATACTAAATGCTTTTTTTATTTGTCAAAAATAATCACACCTTTTCCTGTGAATAAAATAGATAAATATTAGGAGATTTGTGCTACAACGCATTTCCGAGCAAATCTAACATTCTCGTGAAAAATCGAATATTTCTGTACATTGAAGAGTACGAGCTAAAGTAAGTAATGAAACAGTCGCACTTTTTGAAAGAAAAGATCTTTCAAAAAGTCTTATCGATATTTTATTCACAGGAAAAAGTGTTTATTTTTGAGAAAACCAATATGATATGATATTTCTATTGTTTTCAATTTTTGTCGTTTGTAATTATTTGTTTGAAGTTTATTTTTTAAATGAAAAGATATTCTATTAAGTAATGTCCATAAAAGATATTTTATTTTTAACAAAATTGATTGACATCTGTATTGAAAAGTATTTGGACTTATATCACTTTAGAAAGACAATTTTGAAAAATGAAGGTAAATTATAGCTTTACAGTCCAACCAATTAATTTAATTTCTTTAAAATCTGCTTTAATAATTCGAAAAATTTATTGAAAAATTCACAGATTGTACAGTTGTGGATAAAAATAATATTTACAAGAACTGACATTTTAAGTCAAAATAATTAAAATGTAACTTTAGATCAGTTTTTAGAATTTTAGAACGGTTTGATTATGGAACGAATAATAAAACATACTTTTCGTGGCCACATCGAAGAGTTTGCGCATATCAATTTACCGTCCGAACGGAACGAGGCCCTGTGCGAGTTCTCTCTGAACGGTGACAGGTTTTTCACGACGAACTTCGTGATCGGGTTGTAAATCTGGACCCTTACAGAGCAGCTTACAGCGAAATGGTAGGGTTCGACAAGCGAGAAGTCTGTACAATACCACCAGAGCTAGCTTCGACGGAAGGGTGTTTCGGATCGATCCTTTCGGTGTCGTCCAAATTATCATCAAGGTTAACCCATTTTTTGACCATTCAAACCAGAATATCCCCTTTATACTAACTCTCCTTTAATACTTACTTCTTATGTCTCCGAGCTTCAACGTTCGGTTCAAAGGCGTCCGATCGCTCAAAAGTGTATTTAAGGCTTCCCGTGAACATGGCCCTCTCGAACTTTATAAGGTCGGGCGGTATCACTCTTTTTACTTCGTTACTTACCATCTTCGTTAACCTTTTCAAATATGGACGCACACCAAAGCGAAGAAGAAGAACCCTGTAATAGATCTTTTCCACAAATCTTTGTATGGCTTGCCGAATTTATTATGGTCCGCAGTGCTTTTCAGAACGTACCCATTTATTAAATTCCTTGTCGAATTGTGGTCGATTTTATTCAACATACATTGTCCAAAGGCGCACCGTTTAGAAGTTATTTAAAGTACTCGCATATCACACATTTAAATATTTGTTTGCCCAAAGTCGCATGGTTTCAAGATCGAGGGGTTAAGTGAGAGAAAGTCGTGTGAGTGATCCACACCCACTCAGTGTTTGTAAAAACCTGTTGATTCTTATGTTCATCTTAATATATTTTCCGATGCAAATATATATAATGTATGAGAAAAAATATATACAGGGCGATCGGCATAGAAGATACGACGTCACCGACACTTTAAACAGCATACCCGGTATATTGTTGCATTTTTAAATTTTACAAGAAATTTTAAGAACATATCACGTATGATGTTTTATTCCTAAACTCATTTGTTTTAGAAATAATGTTTTTTGAAAATTCATACTTTAGTTGTTTGCCAGTAGGCTATGAAAATTCAAATAATTGTTACTAGATCGGAATGGTTCGGACTTTTTACCTTTGACGTATTTATTGGCTAACATACAGGGTGTAACAGTTAAAGTGATCCAAACAAATATAGTAGAATATATAAATAAAAAATACATAACAAACATATTTAAGAAAATAGAAAAAAACATTTTAATAAAACTTATTCAAGATAATGGTAGCTATAAAATGTATTAAAACAATTAACAAATCCGCTTCGGTTTTTTTCGGAAATTATACCAACTTTTTCATTTTAAATGGAATCATATATTTTTTAACCTATCTTACTTATACAGAATTAATTTATTCATTCATAATTCAAAATATTGAATAAAATGAAAATAAAGTTTTGGAATAGGAAGTCAAACTTTCGCTTGATTGGAAACTGTATTGTTTCCAATCTAACGAAAATTAATGTTTCATTTTATACCTGGCGACATAATCGGACTTTTTGATCATACGGTGTGAATTAGCATTGTTGTCATAGTTAAGCAGGCTACTACACATAAAATACTCAACTACTTCGCAGTATAAATTACAACCAACATAACATAATTTTCTAATTACAACTATTTATTGAACCACACATACATTTTTTTAATAACTGCACACTTTTTTATTTCATAATCAGTGAATTTTATGAGACTTGACTATAAATGATTGTGATTTTTGTTTAGTTGCCAACTAAACAACAGTTGCAACTAACGCTTCAGCATGAAACAATATACTATCTATACACAACTGATAGCTTTATTGTCACCCTAGGTAAAGTAAATCTTCTCCACTTTGAAAATTGTTAAAAGATGTTCGTAAAGCCCTAAAGAGATTCAGAGAATTGGAAAGTGTTAACAATGTCTTACTGGAGTTGTTCGCTTTTGTGATTGCTGCGTTTTTATACCTTATACCCATGGTTTCTACATATCATGCCAAGAAAATATTTGCGCAAAACGTGTATTTTATAAGTAATGTGAACATATTCGGTGTATATAATAATGAATTTAAGATTACCGGCGCACGCGCCAATATTTCGCAAGAGGAGCGCTTTCACTCCTTTGCGCTGTATGCGTACCATTCGCCTCCCAACGCGCTGTCGAAGTCGCGTCGTACAGTACTCCCTGCCGGTATCACTACGAACTTCTGTCTGTTCGAGTATTCGTAGAAACCGTGCTTGAACCAGTCGCATAAAAATTAATTAAACGGTGATGTAAACTTTCTTAGAATAAGGGCAAGTTTTCAGTAGAAGTGTTTGATGTTTCTTCGAAACTGCGGAAAGTTCGGTAACCGGTGAAACATTGAGCAGATTGCTTCGGTCGAACTTCAGTGGTGTTCTTCCTTCCTCTCGATACAACTCTCTAAAACATGTAATTTATAAATACTCACCTACAGGAAACTTCGAAGTGATTTTTGTCAATCTGGAACATGAAAAGTGCTTTGGTACTAGTGTTCGTTACTTTTGTCGTTTTCTGCAGCAGCTTAACAGCTCCTGCCTGTGTTTGTGATAGAAGAGAGTGTGAAATTATCAACGAAGTGGACTGTCCTGGACAAGGAATTGTTGTTTGGGATCCTTGCAAGTAAGTTTATTTTATAGTTTAAGTTACCCCACTAAGCATTTTTACTGCAAAGTGTGCACAAACGTAGGTTTTTATATTAAAATGTATGAAACCGGGAAATCATATTTATTTCACTTATGAAATATGGCGACTAAAATTTGTGGGACGGCGTGACCTACAAAATATTGGATCCAATTTTTCATGCATTTCATTGCATTGTGCACACGCTTACTTTATTAACAACCTTTGCATACATATTCCATCCTTTGCATTTTTTTAAAATTTCCATGAAATTTGACGACATAACCTAAAAAGGATAATAAATAACTTCATTCTTCACTTCCTTTGCAAAAAAATTTGAAAGCATTTGATTTGTAGTCATTCTTTAAATAAAAATTTAAAACGTTATGACTAAATTTTAAATTTAGCTTAAAAACAAACGAACAGGTTTTGATAAGTAATTTATTTGACATGGTAGAAGTATTTTCTTTTGTTTTGTTTAGTGGCCACAGCCTTCTGCAAAAAATCTATTTAAAAAAAGTAAATTATTCGACGATTTCAAACAATAAATATAGACTATATAGTATATATTTTTGACAATTTTATTACTATATACATATAATATTCACAACCTCAAAAAGGTAGTATAATATGTAATAAAGCTAATATTATTCTAACGATATTATCTAATAATTTCTCCACCATCGTCGTTACAATCAGATAATTCCTCCTATTCAGGTTCACCCTTATTTTCATCTTTTTTATTTTGAATTTGATCAACACATTCTGGCAAAATTGCAGCTAGCCACGCTAAATCTGGATAATTTCTCCATTTTTCGGTCGTTAATTCAATTAATAATTTAATCAAGCTATTTATTTTTTTCGTGTTTAAATCAATGTTAATTAGCACTGCCAGCGCGATTAGTTTTTAGATTCGACATTTCTATAGTACTGTTCCGTTTTGATTGTTACATTTCCTTTATTCAATATTTATATTTAATATTTTTATACCGTGCATCCATTACGTTTGGAACCGGCCATGTAATTTCAATATGGTTTAAGATAAAATCATGAAATTTAATGTACATGCACTGTAAAATATTCTCTACAATCCCAAATAGTTTACTTCATTGTATCGATAATTGCCAGACCTCCACAGCCAACTAGATTTTTTTAATGACAAGAGGATAAGTATTAGGGCAGTTGAAAGAATTTTGAATGTAGAATCCAATGATATGCTATTTGTTAAAACAATTACGTTGCAATCTTAAATTAACGATTAGTTAGTGATTATTTACTGGACGTAGGTGTTGTGAAATTGATAAAATACTTACAATTAATAGGTGATCTGAAAGTGATTAAGCTGTCATTACTTTGATTCGATGTTGAGTAAAAATCGTATTTATTCTTCGTATTTAAAATTGTGTTTCGTGTTATTTATTTTATTAATCATTGTGTATTAGTTATTTTGTTAGTTAACCCTTTGCTAGTTAATTATTAGTTCTTTGTGCTTTGTTTTGCTAGTTTGTGTCTAATTATAGAGGAATTAACTGAATAGTTTGTGTCTAATTAGACACAAACTATATAATTATAGAGGAATTGTCTGAAAAGAAGCGAATAGACATTTTCATAATGATCGGATATGGCGATAGAAAACGCAGTCACGCACAACACAACATAGTCGCAATCCCAATGCCAAATCTACTGTTACTAATCGAAACACATTAAGGCGTTTACTGAAACTGGTAGTGTGAAGAATCGTGTAAAATCTTGAAAAGGGAGGAAGACTATCATCAAGACTATAATCCCTATAAAGTTCGTTTGGTGCAAGATCTAAGTGAAGACGATTTCGGCAGAAGATTACAGTTTTGTGAAATAATGATGAATCAAATAAATGGCGATCAATTTTTTTTGTATAACTTGTGTTTTCGGATGAAGCATCTTTTTTTGAGAATGGTCAAGTAAATTGACAAAACAGCAGGTACTGGGGAGATAGTAAACCCCATTAGATGGTGGAAACTCATACGCAATATCCAGCAAAAGTTAATGTTTGGACAGGCACATCAATCATAGTCAAATTTTGCTGAACACTTTTTTGTTAATTTGTACTTACTTAACATTTCAACAGCTCTTATTGGACAGTTTATCATAGGTCCATTTTTATCGAAGGAAACCTAAGTGATGCTAAATATATCCAAATGTTACAAGAATATATTATCCTTACCTTGACAAGATTATACTCCGATAACGAAAATGCTAACGTATTAAACAATCGAATTTAGTTTCAACAAGACCGCCTTATACCGGAGAGGTTCACGACTATTTCAATATTATTTCTTCCGAATGATGGATAGGAGATGTGGACGTATCGAATGGCCACTAAGATCACCCGACTTAACCGCACTTAATTTCTTCTTGTGGGGTTATTTGAAAACTCTGGTTTAGCGTACAAAACCTGGCGGCGTAAATGAGAATAAAATATAAAACGTAAAATGTTTTCTAATAGAATTCATTATTGCCAAGGGGTGAATGGAGACAATTTAAACATCGTTTACGAATGCTTCCAGCGTCCATAGTGCGCGTGTGTACCAAATCCATTCCACATACAATTTACACGCTTCCCTGACTTCACAACAAAGCTGCCAATCTTTTTCAGGTGATTTTATCACATTATCGGATATCATCAATTTTTATTTTCTCTCATAAAGAGAAAGTACCATTTTGGGCCATTGGTCTGTCCGTAAGTGTGTGGTCAACACTTCGGGCATTTCTAAGCATTTTAGGCAAAAAAGCTTGAAATAAATGTTGCATGGTTTCAATTCAACTTTCTTCTAGAAGTGTTGTAATGTCAAAACACTGTAAAGGTAGCCCGGAAAAGCTCCGGTACATGCTGGCATAAACCTTGGTATGATAAAGGAAATGAGGGGAAAGGGAATAGAACTGATACACGAAGTCATTAAAAAAGCATTGAAATAA
This sequence comes from Diorygopyx duplodentatus, assembly GCA_033557515.1. Lineage (NCBI taxonomy): Eukaryota > Metazoa > Arthropoda > Insecta > Coleoptera > Scarabaeidae > Diorygopyx > Diorygopyx duplodentatus. Next base: position 6,616 of record JAWQRJ010000312.1, read on the forward strand.
GAAATAATTTTAGCATATTGGGATATGGAGGTCATCTTCCTCCCAATATTTAAGAAAGGTGACAAGAAAGGTTACAAAGATTACAGAGGAATTACATTATTTCTTTGTACAGCATTAAAAAAATATGAACCGCATGAAAAACTATAAAAGTGCTAGTTACGAAGGAATACAAATAGAAGTGATAAAAGACGAAGGGAAACGACTAGTAGAGAAAATTTGGAAGCTAATTAAGCAAAACTGGGCAAAAAATGAAATGCCTGAAGAATGGGCAGAGGTAATAGTTATTTATGTACCAAGGCAGTAAAGTGATATTGTAAAGACACTTCACTGACGTGGTGCGTACGATATTTTATCGACTGCGGTGAAATATTCACACTCTGCTCTATTCAGCAAGGATGATTGTAATTAATAATTAAATCAAAATGTAGGGTTAGGTTCTGGCGTGTCATGGTGACATTATAATGTTAGGCAACTTGTTATACTTGCGTGTATATACTGTGGAAGTTCAAGGGCAAAATGAGTCAGGTAAAGTCTTTATCCGACAGAGTCAGACAAAGTGACAGTTTACCTCCTCCAATCAGATAATGTTGCGTTTAATGAACCGCAGTCGATAAAAAAAAATTACAGTATTTTAAAAGTATTAAAGTATTTTACATTAATTATCTAGGCGGCTTCGGTGGGGAAATTTGGAACTGCACTCTTACAAAAACGTACTAGTTAAATAAAATGTGTTTTTTAAATGAAACAGGGTTATATTAATGTATTTTTGAATTCCCCGTCGAATTTTTGGTCGATCTTAGTAACATATATTTTCCCAAAGTCGCACCGTTTAGAGAAGGTTCAGGGGGTTAAGTGAGAGAAAGTCGTGTGAGTGAGCCACACTAATTGAGTCATAATATACTCAAAACGGCCTCTGTTTATCGCATTTGAAATGAGAGTGTTGTGGGAATCATCAGAATTCTCTAAATATGTACATTCTTTTTCTACTAACCATCCAATATCCACTTACTAATAGCACAGCCAAAAAGCATTTCATTTCTGCCGAAGTTATGTCTGGTTTCCTATTTCGTTTTGAAGCATACAGATTGGTAGATTGAGTTTACATTGTTGTTTTAAAAAATTTGTAATGAAGAAATGGTAGAAATTTCTTCATTTTCCCGTTTAATAAGTTGCCAATTATATTTAACTGAATAATGTACAGTTTACTTACCTTACTGGTACTATATCCTGGAGATAGTCCATTTTGAAACACAGCTAAGATAAATGCATATTTGCACTAATAGAATTTGTCACTAATACACAACTAATAGTACAATAATAGTATTTTATGAACACAAATCACAGGAAGCATGCTTCCCTAAAATAACTACAAGATTGCCATCTTTCCGGTCAGTGTAAAGTGAGAATAATTTCTATAGTAGCGGTCTGTACACTGTCCATTTAAATGTGCAGTAGGCACATCTGGCTTAAGAATATTGTAGGTATAGAAATCACTCAACTCAGATGAATAAAGTAGATTTTGAAGGGCTCTTATTGAACCTAAAAATGTCAAAACAAATAAGGATACAATCCTCGTCAATGAGCAGATCTTTGAAATAATTGTTGCGTTTAAGGGTATTTTTATTGAATATTTAGAACGGTACTTAATTATCGAAGGTAGTTGTTTACTAATCGTCTGTGTTGTTTTGTGAGTTGATGAATTGTTGCTGGACACAATGGGTCTGATAGGATATTCTTTTTTATGCAATTTTATTTGTGAATATAATAATGGGGTTGTGGGATTCATAGAGAATAGCTTTTTGGAAATTGTATTGAAAACTTCCCTAACGATAATTTTTAGCGTTTTGTGAAAGAATTTTTCTAAATTTAGTATTGTAAGTATTAGTGGGATTCTTAAAAAGTTTACTAAAATTGGTTGTCTTCAAAGAATTTTTGCTCTTGGTAATGTAATCATTCCAATCTACAAAGACTATGCCATCATTTTGGTCTGCCTGAACTACTATGATGTTGATATCTGTTATTTTTTGTCATATTTTATTTTAATGAGTTTCTTTTAATTTTTGTCCAAAAAACAATATCTTTTTTGTAGTTGAAAGTATTTTTCTTTATTTTAATTAATTGACTGTAAATTATAAATATATAAATTTATAAAATAAATTTATAAATATAAATATTAATTGACCATTTTGCCTGTAAATCCTCTTAGGTAGGATAATCTACTTAAGAAAGGATTAAATCCTTTGTTAAGTAGATTAGTTTCTTCAGAATTGAATTGTGTAGCAGAATTGGTGATTGTGAACCCAAACACACAAGAGAACATTTTACAGGATAAAAAACTGAATATTTTGGAAAATTTAAAAAAAATCGTTCTAAATAACTCAGTTTCAGTAGACAATGGCTACTTATTGGTAAGAAGGGATACTTAGTGAATATTATATATTGATGGCAAAATAATAAATAAAAAAATGTTTTAGTCTTGTTCCACTTATTGAAGCTTTAATGAAAAACAATATCATTAATGAAAAACTTTTATTCTATTTATTTTTAAAATAGCCAGATGATCCTGTAATTTATCCTTTTTAATTGGCAAATCTGTTTTATTAACTGGATCCGTGGGAAATTCGATTGGATTTTCAATACCAGGCTTGAATGAATTTATAATTTACTAAATTCTGCAGAGTAAATGACGCTTCCATATACCGATCGGTGTAGGCCTGAAGACGAAAAGTTTATACTTTTTATAGTTTGTAATTTGAAATTTTACCCTATCTTTGGTAACCGTCTGTTTTTGGTATTGGTAAAAAAACATTAAAGATTTTAACCATCATTAAAGATTTTAACCATCCACACATCAAGGTTTCCATCTTTTTCCAGTTTTCTCTCTATAGGACCGAAATAGCAGGCACAAGACAAAAATCTATGGCCCCTTACAGGAAAATGGTGACGAATTTCGTCAAACCGATTATTTTGTGTAAAGCACTAAAAAGCTAAAAAGCTAACGCTAAAAATTTCTTTGCTGTGCCAGGCAAGAATGCGTCAATATAATGTTTCAAAACAGACAAAACTTCATTTGAGCCTTTCTTAGCTGTGTTTTCTGTCCAAATATATACAATACTTTTTCCATTTTTTTTGCACACACGTAAAGTATGCCCATAGCTACATCACATAAAATGTGTCCGATGTATTTAAGCGAGGCAAAGGTACGTTTTGTTTAAAGTTAAAGCATAGTGTTTCAACATCCTAGTATTCTTTGACAGCAGCCTCCTTTAAGTTATCATAGAAAAGTTGTGCTCTTGTTTTTCTTTAATTTACTGTTTTAAAACTGTTAATTTACTTTTTAAATCTCTGAATTTGAAATTTCCTCAAATTCTACACAGAGATCTGTTTTTGGCCAAACGAATAGTTGGCGCTGTTGTATGGACCGATGTGGTTTTAAAAGTAGGACTAAATTATGAAAAATATATAAAAATGAAAGAAATATGTATGTGGACCCTTATTCTACTCACCGATTCAATTATCTTCAACGTTGTTGAAATTGTTCTAATATTTCTTAGTTATCAACCTGTTAATTTAATTTTATGTGTTTTAACTTTACATTTTATTGACATTTTATCAAATTTATAGAGAAATCAGAATATCATATTTAATAGAGAAATAAGATCATTGAAGACGATCGGATGTAAATGTGAGTTAACCTCTTGATAAAGATAAAATAATTTATTATGTTCGTTATCCATGTTAATCAGGTTAGCTTAATTGAATACAAAGTCTGTGTACTCTTCTGACACACACTTCTTAATACACTCACATAATTTCAATCAAAACAAAAACATCAAAATACTGCACCACATAGAAAATCCACAAACACGAAATTGAGACACTCAACGAACGGACCAATTTGACAAAACCACCTATGTACAGCTAACTAAAAAAACCATTTCATCTATAACACCACAATAAACATATACAAAAATACACAAACCATCAAAATTTCATAAAAATAATTCATAACGTACAAATTACCCCCAATAACCAGTTATACAAGAAATATATCTATAACAACCACACACACACAATAGTTATAAATGGAAACATTTTACCGATTAACTTAAATGATAAGAACTATTGAGACATGCCACTTAATCATTAATTTATAATAATTTTCTTTCTATCAATATACTTACTGTACATACTACATATAAAATAATCAAACACAAATATCTTTGTAGCGGTCCGGAGGATGGGATATATCTCGAAACATGTCGAACAGAAGTAAATAAAAAACATCAACCAGTAGAGTGCACAGACTTTGTATTTTATTATATTTAATAAAATAATTTATTAGTGATCATATCTAATTTAGCATAATTTTTGCTTAAGGTATTTAAAATAATAAAAATTCCAATCTTATTCATTCCTTATATCAACTGATGCAACAGTTAATCTTATTCTCTTGTATTAAAGGTTCTCAACTTTCTTTGAATGACTCCAATAAAGGATTCCATTTTCAATTCACTACGTTATTAATTTTTTATTTAAAATTTCCATCAACACAAAGTCAATTGCTAATTTTCAAATTTAACTTTTCGGTGTACCAACCAACCAAGGATATTTGTTACTCTAGAACATTTCATTATCGGGCGGTGACATCCTACAAAGTTTGTATATTTAAAAAAATACATTAATTGTAAATAAAAGTAGAAGTATTAGTGTCACACCCGCTATGGAAGTAACATGTGTAAATTTTATGCGAATAACAGGAAATTCAGAGAAGCAGAAAAAAAATTGGAACATACCTGAATAGGAAGGACAGAAAAATTGTAAAGACGTTGTTGCAGCACGTTGTTTAGCATTTTCTGTGATATATAGAAAATGCCAATTTTACGGAAAAGCCGCTCTCTGCAATAATTAATACTTGCACAATAAGTATAAATTATTACGGACAACGCATGAATAATTCATATTTGACAAAAATAGTTGTGTTTACTCCAATTCGATTGGATATTGATAAAATGGCCGTCATCGAAATTAAACATTTATGTAATACCTGCCCACCCCAATTAAATGAATTTTTCGACCGTTTTGTAAATATTTAACGCTGTTACCATTAATAAATGAGGGTAATTTATTTGTGCGGAAAATAAATTAAAATTTTGGCCTAGATTTTGCGCATACTTTCCCCCGCGCGCTTCTAATACCATTAATTATTTACAATTTAATATCGCCCCACGAGAACAACGCAAATTGTGTAGTTTGTGAAAATAAAATTACGCAAATATTAAATTTAAAATGCTCGCAGTACCGGAATTCCTACCGTAGAAATTCATTGTTTTCGTTACGGAATCCTGGATTTGTTCTAAAGGATCGCTGTCCTAGTGAAGCTCCAGAGAAATGGGAAATACAATTTCCGGCGTAATTATAATCTAGAGAATTTCGACGCGAACGACTGCATTTCTGCTTTTACAATAATGTCAATGAATTCGCTTAGTTTATTTACATAGTAAGTTATTGCGCACCGTTGGTTAGGACGTTCTTGTCCTAATTGTCAAACGTCCTATTATTAATTCTCCCAATTCAGAAGTAATTTTAAAGTTTCAAATACCTTTACGTAACAGGTTTTATTTGTTCAATTTGGCAATGTAGTATTATACTTGCGTGGGTAGAAATAAAAATGTGATGGCGCTAAATGATGGAGATTTGTTGAAAATATCACAGTTAATTAACCGCATTTGGTTTATTGCCATACGGGTGTGAAGCCGTGAAAATAGGATACAGTTCAAATTACACCGGATAATTAAAAAAAAACATCGAATCCAGTGCACTGTCAGCGAACTCAATAAATATTGATTTTTTAATAGGGCATTGTGTACGCCTCTCTCTATCCCAATCAGAATTTTCTTGTAACTAGGGACGATAATTTTGCCGATTAACATACCCAGTAATTGGTTCTGTCACTTCAAACACTGCCTATCAGTTTCTTTCGAAGCGTAACTTTTGCAATTATGCGGTATTTTTTAACGATTTCTGTCAAAATTAAATCTGCTACTGGTATTTAGTATTTATTTAGTACTTTATAGCCGATGTCTTTATGCTCCTCTAGCCGATGTATTATTAATAAGTAGTTGCGTCTTGAATAAGCTTCCTGTTCCTTGATCCCTTCTTGGAGTTGACAGATTAAAATATTAATTTCCTTCAAACTGGAAATAACCCACTTTTGAAGTTGCAATATTGTTCGACAAGCTTTTCTGTTGTGGTTATTGCTGGCGTGTTTCCACAGTCCTTTAAGGCCGTCTCCAATTTCCCATCGAAAATTTTCATTGTCGCCTTAAACTGTTCCTCCACCGACACATCACCGCAAAACCGCTACCCTCCATTCAAAGCAAGTTCAATGTGAAAATGTTCGCTATAACCCACAACTATTAAATGTTTATCGGTTTTATCAATATTCACTTCAACACCGAAGCCATAGATAGTACCACTACCCTCAGTTCTTACTTTGTTTGAGAATTCGCACTAGTTACTCACATGCGGCCATCTTCCGCATATTCACGATCACATTTACGTGCAAATACATATAATATAATTATTCTTCTTCATTTACTAGTGTAAGATAGTATGAGTGTAATGTTTCTAGTACTCAGAAAGCAACAGGTCAAGACAGATAAAGCAATAACCTCCACATGGCGTGTAATTATCCTAAGAGCACTGTACACTCCTGGAAACATTAAGAAAGATAATAATATGGAATTATCCCATCCGAGCTACTTTAACGGCCTACTCTACCCTATTGCTGAGGAAAATTACAAAACGAGCGCACTTTAAATGGCTTCCTTCCTTGCTTTTATTTAATTTCAGCTAGATAAACGCATGGCGTTTTATTAAGTTAAGCATAAAAATAATTATTAATTAAAGGGAAACGAGCAGCTGCCGGAAAGAAAACGCAGCGGCAAGAATTGGTGAAGCGGTTAGACACCCACTAAATCTGTGAGACAGTTTAATTTCGCACCAAGCAAAGAGCTTCTGTTGACAGTGCGCCCGTTCCCTGGGAACCGCAGATGGGTAACTAGAAAATCCAGGTGAAACAGAAGCAACGAGCTGCCTTTGATCGTCTGTCCGCCTTGTACTAAATACAGTGCGATGGTGTTAAATATTTAATTTAGGGTGAATTGGAATTGTGTCTCAATATTCACAGACCCGGCCAGTCAATTAAGGTTTATAAATAAATAAAATAAATTAGATATGCACTAACGCTTCAACAATAAGACAGGCGCTGTCACAGATTAAATATTAATAAGAAAAATAGGGAAACAATAGTTAAATTACATACAAGATGTTCATAACGTTTTAAACCCGGTCTTTTGTACCAAAAGTTTAGTCACAAAAGAATCCTTTAATGCTTTAAAGACTAAATGCTTCTTTTTTACTTCAAAATGTATTATATTAATACTTATAATATTAATATTTCAAATTAAAATTGATTTATTTATATGCTATTGTAATTAAAAATGGACACATATTATTGAATTATAATATATTGTTCTGTATATTATTTTCCAATATACATACGCCTAGTACTACTCTTCACACGATTAATTATTACAAGTGTATTATTATTTATAGTGTAACTCATACAATTATGCCAACAAAATTACGAATGAAGCTGTACCATTAATGTTGGGAACACTTTTGTTAAAAAACAAACAATTGAGTCAATTCATTATTTTGGTAACAACATACCGGTTGAAAGGTATTAAAATAAACATTATATTACGAACCTAAGGTTCATTCAGATTTCAAAGTAACATTACTTCATAAGGTTCCATGTACGTCGTTGAATTCCGATTTTGAGTTCACCCCATAACATTAAAATACTTACAGTTGTGAGTAAATATGGGACATTTTCGTATCAAACTTCATGACCTGTTTCTTTTGAAAGCCTCTTTAAATATTAATAAATAATCGGTTTATAGTATAGCCGTGAATGAATATGATCTGACCATTTAGTGCACATAATAATTGCAAGATTGAGCAAAATTATAAACAATAAGTAATTTTCGTAGCCACTTTGTTGAAGTTCGATAAAACTTCTTTAAAGCTTTGAAAACAGGAACCTAAACAATCGCACCTCTACGACAGTTAATTATGGGGCAAAAGTCTGGCATCTTGCTTTTAGTGTTTACTTTTTGTTGTCTACAGGTATAAGAGAAAGTATTGCATTCGGTCAAAACGTTTGATGGTGAGACATTATATCTTGACATATTTAACATTTGCAAGTTGGCCTGTTCGGCTGTGGTCAATACTTCTTCTATTTCTATTCATTTTAAGAGAAAAAGTTTGAATAAAACTTATGTGGATTCAGCTATCTTTCTTCTAGAATCCTATTTCTTCTAAATGTAATGTCTCCAGTTTCCCTATATTGTCTCCCTTTTCTAATGGAATACCCTATTTAATATTCCATTTGTACTTTCTCTCATAAAGAGAAAGTATGCATTCGGTGCAAAATTTTCATGGTGAGATTTGGACATACCTTGGCGAATTGGGATATTCTAAGACTAATGATACAATTTTTGGCCATTGGTCTGCCTGTCTGCCAGTTCGTCTGTCCGTGAGTCTGTGGTCCACACTTCTACCATTTCTAATCATTTTAGGTAAAAAAGTTTCAAATAAAAATTGTATAGTATCACTCTGTCTCACTTTTAGAAGTATTTTCATATATGCAGGGTGCCCCACTTCTTCAAGACGCTATGCAACTTCAGATTTTTAATAGGAACACCCCATATATTATTACATTTTTGGGTTTCTTGTGGAATTTATGGTCTATTTTATTAAACATACATTTGGCCAAAGTCGCAACCTTTAAAAGTTATTGGACATTTAAAGTAAAAAAATAAATATATATATATTTTTTAAAACAAAGTTGGCCTGGGGTTCCAAGGGTTTTTTGAATTTTTCCTTCATAACCATTTACCATACCAACATAACTAATTTTATTCACGTTAACCTGGGATACACAGTATAGTTAAGAATTACATTGAAACAAGTTCCATTGAAACAATAGAACAATAGAAACATTTTTCCCTAAAATAAACAGAAATAGGAAAAGTGTTCCTAACAGACGGACGCATATGAAGATAGTTGGGTGGACAGACAGACCTAGTCTGAGATTATCCTAACAAAAATTTTCCATTCATTAAAATTAATAAAAATAATTCAACTTTTTACTCTTTTCTATTTATTGTTAGTTACATCAAAATACATGATCTACATTCATCAATAAAAAAATGGCTTAAGTGAATTATGTAAAATTTTATGTTTTTCTGTTGTTTAAAGGTTGTTGTTAATACATGATGACTCGATGAGTAGTGAGTTATTTTTATAACTGACTTTTGCATTTAATATTTCATTTTTTGCATACATATTTTTTTTGCAATTTCTGATGATAGCAAAGGATATTCAAATTTATTCAAAACAACGTAGTAAAATTTTCGATTCATTAAAATTAATAAAAATAATTCAAATTTTTACTATCTTTTCTATTTATTGTTAGTCACATCAAAATGAATGATCTATATTTCATGTTATTAGCTACTTTTCCTGCTTGAAAAAAGTGCAAAAATGTTTACTTCTTTATTGTTTATAATAAGTTCACTCCTGTGTGAAGAAGACCATTTAAAAATGATACTATATGCTTTTTTTATTTATCAAAAATAATATTACAATTTATTCCTGTGAATAAAATATGCTTGCTTTCAAAAAGTCTCATCGATTTTATTCACAGGAAAAGGTGTGTTTATTTTTGAGAAAATCATTATTATGTGATATTTTTATTGTTTTCAATTTTTGTCGTTTGTAATTATTTGTTTGAAGTTTACTTTTTAAATGAAAAGATATTTTATTAAATAGTAATATCCATAAAAATATATAAAGTAATATCCATAAAAGATATTTTATTTTTAACAAAATTGATTGACATCTGTATTGAAAAGTATTTGCACTTTTATCATTTTAGAAAGACAATTTTGAGAAATGAAGCTAAATTATAGTTTTATAGTCCAACCAATTAATTTTATTTCTTTAAAATCTGATATATCTGATCAAATTTAAAAATCTCATATAATTGATCAAAAGTCGTATTTAAAACCAGTAATGCGTCCCTGGATCCTTATTATTATCAATAATAAGGATCCAGGGACGGAATAATTATTCAATTATTCATTCATTCAGGAAAAAAATTGAATAAAAATTACATTTCTTTGATTTTCTTTTCATTTTCTTTTGATATTTTAAACACTGCGTAACACAAGTTTTTAAAATGGGACGCTCTATAAATTGGAGCATCCTGTTAATCATTACATTTTAAAATTCTTGTCGTATTTGATATGAAAACTACCTTATTAAGTCAGTATAAATTAGGGCAAAGTCACATCTTTCAAGAATTTTTGATGTTTTTGATAAAATTACAGTGCTTCTGAAAACCAGAAATTTCTCTGCAAATTTGAAATTTATTTTTTTTGCAACAAATTAGGTGTAAAAGTTTTCATTATAAATGTTATATTTTAGAATGGCGCTTGTTCATGAGACAGGAGAGTGAGAGGGAAGGGGCCCCTTAAATAAATAATTATTATATTTTTTATTACGCCCAATTACAATTACAATTTCAATCGAAATTGTATCCGGACCCAATTTTATTGTATTACAATTATATACGTAACAAAATTTTAAGAATAACACTTAAATCGATGGATGGTTACTAATGATCCATACTCATCGAAAATGTATTCGAAGAAAAACATTCTTAACATTTAAATAAGGTAAGAGAAAGTCCCGTGAGTATTTTATGCCAGATAAAGTTCAATTTTTGTTTTAACGATTCATAGTTAATTACTTTCAGCAATTAGTTAATTTCAACAGTTTTTATTAAACAACCTTAGTATAAACCCTTGAGTTAGTTTTTACATCATTCATTAATAATGAATATTAATTTTTTTTTAGAAATATTACCTTTGAAATCCTGTGCAAATGTATTATTAAGAATGTACAGCATATTGCAGCATTTTACGTTAGACCTTCATTCTTTATTGTTTTGCAGCTCTTGATACCGTCGTATCATCTTTTTAAGCATGTAGTTTAACTACTTATAAGAAATTAAATAATATACCCGTTAAAGCCTTTTTTTAACTTAGCAAGGAGTCTTATCAAACGGAGTCTGACTCTATTGCAATTAATTCACTTTCAAAAATGCCCCTTTCCCATATAAAATTATTTTTTAACATACAGCGTGTTCGGTTTACCCGGTTTTATTAAATATTGCAAGTAAAGAATATTTCGAAAACAGTCAGATATAACGTTAATAATAATAATAATACTTGGATAAAATCGAAACAGCATTTAATTTGATGAAAGATAATACATTCGGTTATGAAAAAAAACAACGGTGCATTTAATAAATTAACTTATGATTGGAATTTCCAAAACTTCAACGTTCATATCGTTAACGTTTTGCTTTCCAGAGCATTAAGTTGAGAAAGAAAGCGAAAGTATTTTTCATTCTTATTATAACAGCAATCGGGATATGCTTAAACTTTATTTTATAAACTTATTTTAATGCTACTTTTAACATAAATCGCCTAAATGTAAGTTGCAATTAATTTTGGGGACAATAACTCAAATAAAAAGGGCAACATATTGGATTTTTAATAACACAAAATAATTTTTTAATAGACACATTGTATCCAGTTACTTTTTACACACTGCGTATTCAGTGAATTGTATTAAACTGTATTAAAAATTGAGAAAATCGCGAACATTTCGCGAGAAAACCGTTAGAAATAATATCTCGCTAATAATATCTCAATAAAATCGAAATAAAATTATTATATAAATAATAATAATAATAATAAATTATTATTATTATATAATATAAATTATATCTAATTGCTGAAAATTTTATTATACCATTGCATTAAAACAATCAAGTTATCCATGATTGTAATTTATAAATTCAATTGTGTACGATCATATCATAAACATTCAATGCTTTAGTGCACTAAGTTTACAACGAAAAAGGTAGTATTTTTAGTGCTGAATATGAGAGTGAAACTGAGGTATGATATCTTATTTAGTTCAGGAGATATTTAAAAACATTCGGAGCTCTGCAAACCTAAAATTTATTTCAAAATATTAAATGAAACCCCCAAAGGGTGCGCTTTTGGTGAATTATTGTGATTAGTAAAGATACTCTTGATGTTATAAAATACAGGGCATTCCATTTAAAAAAATAGTCGCAAATAATTATAGGTTATATAGTTTAAAAAATTGGATCGATTTCTCATTTAAAGTTTTTTTTTCTATCTAACCATTCAGCTGCTATCAAAAGCAGGCTATATCAAGGACTTTTATATTATTTTGTACTTACAGAATTCATTATATTTCATTTTCATATCATGTGCTTTATTTATTTATCTACTTATAAAGAATAAATGTTAAGTTCAATTAGAAGTCAATGTTAATTTTAAAAACAAATTTTTATTTGCTTTTTTGGATATTATTTTTAAATTTGTCATAACTACCTAAAATCCAACAAGCAAATTTGCTAATAGCAATACGGGTATTAATACCGGGATATTGGTATTATTTTTTTGAATACCGGATATCTGTATTAAGATTTCGGATTTTAATATTTTATTTCAATTTGAACGAATTTTAAAACTACTCATTATTTTCTTTATTAGTGTTGAGAGCGAATATCGAAACGTTAAATTTGTGATATAAATTTATACACATAATAATTTTCAAATTCAATCAGATTTCAATTGCAACTCAGTTGTCAGTGGTACGCCTGATTTTTACAAATAGCTGTTTATGAATAATAATGGGTTACTCTCTGCTTATAGAGGGTTTCAAAATTCCAGATAGCAGAATTTGATTTCGACATCGCTATTAACCTCAAAAATGAAAACCTTTTGGAACGACCTTGACAAAAACAATGAAAGAATTATAACTAAATACCAGAATATCACATAGACTGCTGCTAACTGAAAACAGATCTAATAATATTCAAGAAAAAGAAGAATGAAGAAAACTAGGGTCCTCGAGCGGGATTTGGACCCTCGTCACCCCTATTACAAGCAGGTTTCTCTGCCATCTGAGCTACCAGGAACTTCAAATCTAACTCGTTGGAAACCACATTTCTACATTCCTGTTTATTTTTTTAAAAATATGTAATCTGTCCGTCGTGCATACGTCAGTATGCAAACGTTATGTTTATATCCATAATCATTCCTAATACCAAAAGAAAGCTTAATTAACTATAGCAGTTAAAATACTATACCGTTATGTAAATTTTGCACAGAAAGTTACTTAGAAAAGGGTTAAAACCAGCTGTAAATCAGCACAATTTCAAGTTGCTAAGCAGCTTCATTGTGCATGCACTTTTATCCCTATTAATTAATAAAATGGAAGCGAGGGAAAAGTTTCTCGAATCCCGAGCTGCATCTAATTAGCTGCAAACAAACAAATTTAGCCTCTAAAAAGTCCGGGACTCAAAGGAACTTATTAAGAGATCAAGCCGACGCTATATGCACATAACAAGCGCGCCAGCAGGCAATCTAAACACAAGAGGCAATCCTTGCTCCATGCTGAAAAGAGATGATGTTTTCTCTTGAAATTGATACACGGCCCGCTCGAAAATTATGACGCGGCGGCGTTCTCTTCGTTAGCAGCCGGTCGGAGGAATCGCGAACTTCTCCTCTCCGGTTTTCAATTTAAGCGTCCCGCGTTTTCAATAACGCAGAAATTGCGAAGGGCGTAGAAAATGAACTATTTTGACGGCTAGACGCGGAGCGGGAATTGACGTGAATTTTAATTTGTATAGAGGAAAATCGTATTCCCCAAATCCGAAGTTTGGTACTAAATTCACTTCGTTCACACAGGGCAACTTGTTCTTAACCATTTTTATTAAACAATTAATAGTTGTATTTACAATTATTTTAAATGCGAAAAATATTGTTAACTGTATGCAACTGGCTTATCATTGAAAACTGCTTGACAAACTGATAATTAGTTAAAGATTCAATGCAATTATGTATTTCTAGCTAGCATGTCAAATGGTTATGTGTTACGGTTATGGGTTACGGTTTTTGTTATTATTATTTGTATTTCGTATAATTACGTCAAATAATAATCTTAATAAAATAAGATTACTGTTGAACATAAATATTTAAGTTCATAAAATTGTACCCAATTATTGTGCATGCTAAAGCATTTTAAACTATACGAAATTGATTTTATGCTTTAGTTTAACTAATTTAAAAATTTTCATGTTATATTATCTACCCACAAAGTGTTTACCAAAACTGCAATAAATATTAAAGTTCCTCGTAAATTTAGTGCTCCTTATGAATAATGCGAAAAGTTTCGTCTCCTTATCTTGAACTTCTAATCTCATAACCACGTCTATATCCACTGCCCTGCCTCAGGATAATACTCTGCCTGCTTTGTGATATACGACTTTTAATTTCATAATTATTAGCTCTAAGTTTAACCGCTACTTAGTACGAAACCTTGGAGGTTCCAACCGACCGGAAATAAGCTAGCGTTTCCGCAAACTGCCTGAAAACCCCTCTCTGAAATTAAAACTTGGGCAGATTTATTAGCGGTCTCTATGCTCTATTATCTGTTTTTGTAATGGCACGTGATAGGTGCAGTAACAGTGCTATAACCGCCGAGCGAGGTAAAGATAAAATATTAAGTAATTACTTAAGAAGAGGTGTTTTTCATTTGGGATAGTAGAGTACGCCATTATTTCTATTAATCTTGCTTAGTAGGGTAACTATTTCTTATTGTTTCATTCTCTTTTCTTGTGCCACATTGTGAAGTAATGATTCTGGTGAAAGCAATTGATTATGTTGCAAAAGGATTGTGTTGCAAAAAATCACATTTGTTTGTTAACAGCCACAAACAAATGTGGCTGTTAAATTCAATTGAGTAACATTTCATTGACTTAATATGGATTACTTCTATTTATTACACACATTTGCAGGTTGTTGTGAATTCACAACTAACCTAACTCACCAATCTAGATAATATAGCACACCATCGCCGACATATTTTTCTGCACCCATGGTATGTAAACTTTCTCTAGTTCTTTTTCCCTTCCGCGGCTTCATTCTCGAATCGATGGGACAGTTCCACCGCGAAAAACATCAATCACTACAACTACTCTACAAGCGTGTTAGTTCAGTTTCCACTCATAAATTGTCAGTCCGAAAGGTGGCAGATATAGCATATAACAGTCCTGTCAAGAAAAGGAAATTGCTGTAAACAATTAATTCCCCTGGAGCAGTCATATTATGAGGCCGATCAGTTCTCTTAGTGTTGGAAATAAGGCCTTTTAACAAAGTATTAGAGTATCTATTATTCAGAAAAAAATACCATAGATCTTGTCTATACATAAATATAAATTATAATTATATACATATAAAAAGTTCTCATGGAACTTCTTGTGAGACAACTTCAAAACTCTATTTTCATGGCAACCACCATATTAACTTTTTGGTTGATAGGATAATTCGAGTAAAAATTAAGATACATTAAGGTAAATTAAGGTTATGATCTTATTGTCCTGTAGTTTCTCGTCGATAACTGACTGGTATCAGAAGTCTACTAACCCAGGAAGGCACCTTTATTTTCACTCGAACCATCCTATTAGCCAAAAGGTTAATATGGTTAATATCACAACACGGTATGGAGTAAACCACTTTGGCATTTTTTCTAAAGGGGTTTTCTGTTTTAGGTTAGTGAAGAAATTACCCACAGTGCTCAAGTTGTAATAAGCAATTCTAAAATTGTCAATCCGAAAGATGGATTTATTCAGGAAATACCATATATTTTGTCTAAATTATTCTTATGAAACGAAGTAACAAATATTTTTAGAAGTAATTTGTAGTTGCCCTTGAATTTGATAATAGCAGGCACGATTTTTGTTTAAACTTATTCGTCCGTTCACGATCTAGCAGTACTTGTTTTTTTTTAAGAATTAATGGCTTCTAACGGTGATGTTTAGGCTGCTGCATATGGTCACTTGATTTCAATCAGACTGTCTTCAATTAGTGTTCTTCAATTAGGTCATCCGGTGAAGGTGTCAAGTAACTCTCCATTGGATGAATGAAGAGGCCACAAGATACCACCGTCATAT
>JAWQRJ010000313.1:0-22809 GCA_033557515.1 Diorygopyx duplodentatus
TCCTAATTTCAGCTTCCAGATCACCTAGTGTTTATGGTTTGTCTGCATACACAACACTTTTTAAATATTCCAAGAAAAAAAAATCCATTCATGTCATGTCTGGAGATCGAGGAGGCCATTATTCAATCTACCGTTTCGACCAGTCCAGTATTCTGGAAAAGCTATGTTCAAATACTCTCGAACTTGCAGATCAAAGTGTGCTAGGGCACAATCTTGTTGGAACCAGATGTTTGGATACACAGTGTGTTGGCTTGTTGGATTCAGTTTTTTATTGCTGGTACATTTTAATTTTGTAATAGCTCCAAGTATCTAATATTTCATATCAAACATTAACCTTTTACGGATACTGCGTATAAATCTCTAAATTTGCATGTGGATTGTCTCTATGCCGATATCTACAATTATACCTGTTTACAGAATTGTTTAGCAGAAATGTCCGAAAAAACAATATTTTTGATAAATTTTGCATCAGTTTCAACTTTTTTGCACTGCGATCAAAATCTTCCAACAATTCGTGCACTAAATACGGTTTATAGGGGAAAAATTTGGACTACTTTAATATTTTCCTTATTGACCTTTCTGAAACACGATGATCCGCAGTAAGTTGTCTGACAGATGTTTGTGATTTATCAGTCAGTATCATGATTTGTTGCCGTTTTCGGTCTAACTGAACGAAAGTGGTCGATTTTTATACTTTTTATTTCCTTAATTCGTTGAAAAGTTCCTGATACTGTAGACCTAGTAATTGGAGGTCTTTTTGGATGAGTATTATTAAATAAATGACAAGCTTCAATATGCGTGCTTTTACGATCACCAAAAATCAATAATTACTAATAATAATTAAATTAATTTAATTTAGGAATAGTACTACACTATTCTGATTGTGAATGTTTATTACTATAGTATGTTTCGGAGCATTACTATCTCCATCCTCAGGGGAATTTGTCTTTAATATACATTGCTCTGACTATGCTGTTTTTGTATATTATCATTGTTATTGTTAATTTGGTTGTTTAGTATGTTATGTTTTGTTTATATTTTTCTTTGTCTCATATGATATCTCTTAATATGTAGAACTTTTCTTTATTATGATCATACATTTGATTGGATTCTAATGTTGATTTGTGATTGTAATTTTGATGCTGTTATTTTTGTTTTTCGTCCTGTTTTGTAATTGTAAATTGTTTCATTGTTTGTCAATATTATGTTGTGGTCCTTTGTATAAAATCTTCTACCATTGTCAATGTTTAACTTATTAATGTCAATTGTGCTTAAAATGTGTTTTATAACATTTATATCAACATAATCCCAACCGGAATCTCTCTGTGAAGATATCCTGACTTTGTTTTGTTAGGTTATCCTTTTAAAGTGTAGTTTTTATTTGTTTGAAGGTGTGAAGTTATCTGTGTTAAATTTTATTCTGTGTTTTTTAGTTATCCTTTAGTTTTTAGTTATCCTTTAGTTACGTCCTTATGAGTGTTCTTATTTTTAGACGTTCGATTTCGGTAAAATTTATTTTTTAATTTAACTCGAAATGTCATTTTATTTTAAGCTTGATTACTATTATTATTGATCCACTTCTTTGGAATTGGTTGTTTCAATATACTTCACACAATTCACGAATTCTCTTTTAATTTTGTCGAAGACTTTCTATTCTATTTCTTAGTCTGCTTTCTAGTACTGTTGCGTAGAATTATCTCCGCTCTGAAACCATTACCTTCATTACATCATTTATTAACGTTAGTTAAGTTTTAAGCACTAAATGTGGACATTAGTAACAGCATCATTTTGAACATTTGATAAAGATGCTACATCAAATGTTCAAAATGATCTCTAAATGCGGTTCTCTTCTATTCAGAAATTTGCTAAACACAAAAGAACATCTTTCTTGTAGAGAACTAAGAACTAAACTCTCTCAAAAACTAAGAAATAAATTTCTCGTAAATTTATTAGTGAATGACAGAATAATATATGTAGCATATGTTTCAAAAAGAATTTCAGTTTAGGGTAGGCCATGAAAAACAAAGCTGCAATCGAAGCTTGTGTCGTAGTTTATACTTTGTTATATCAACGCCATTGTAACCCAAAACACAGCCAAAAGAGAGAAGTGTGCAGAAATTACAGCTGGAACATTACGCCGAGTATTCGGTAACATGAAATGACAAATCGGATTGTGTTTAGATGTTGAGGGCCAACACTTTCAACAGCTACTATAATTTACTAATAAAGTTGACGTTTTCGTTGTGTTTATTATTCGATGATTATTATAGTAATTTTTAACTTTTTGCATTTTGTTCTGTACGTAATTATGCAGCTGTTCACAATGCAACCAAACTTTTCAGAAACAAGTAAAAAAACCTCCAAAAAGGGCAATAAAAAGGTTCCTTGATGATTTTTTTGTAACAAAAGGTGTATTTGTCATTGTGCTGGAGATTTTTTTGCTGCAAAAATTTAAAGCAAGTCAAAGGATCTGATAAATTATCCTGCATTGCAAAGCTATTCCAAAGCACTTTTGTATTTTTGTGCTCAGGAGCACTGTCAGCTTACTCCCTGCAATTTTTTACTTATTTAATTAACTTAAAAAATTATTAGGAATAAACTCTCAATTTCAGCTTACTCCCCGTAATTTTTTACTTAATTAGAAGAATCCAAATTAGCTTAAAAAATTATTGGGACCATTAAATTTTATATTTTTATATAAATTTAATTTTTTATTTAAAATATTCCAAACCCTAAACTTATAACAATATATTGAAATCAAGCTTCAAATTTTAGTACATTCTTATATAAATTTAACTTTTTATTTAGAATATTGAAATCCTAAGCCTACCTATAATAAGCATATATTGCAATTAAGCATCAAATTTCAGTACATTCTGATACAAATTTAGCTTTTTTATTTAGTGTATTTAAATCCTAAACCTATAATAAGTATATATTGAAATTAAACTTAAAATTTCAAAATATTCTTATATAAATTTAGCTTTTTTATTTAGAATATTTAAATCCTAAACGTATAATAAGCATATATTGAAATAAAGCTGCAAATTTCAAGATATTCTTATATAAATTTAGCTTTTTTATTTAGAATATTTAAATCCTAAACCTAGTACTTAGTATGTGCTTACGAGCTTTTGAAATTCTTGCGAGCAGTGCGACTTCAAAACAAAGTTCAACAAACGGAGCACAACACAAAGGCAAAAATTAACTACGAGTAAACTGATTCACAGATAACATAGAGTAACTCATAAACACCAGTTCATTAAAAATTGCTAAAAAAGCTAAAAAAATTGGTCGTTCTGTCTTCTCTCAAAAA
This sequence comes from Diorygopyx duplodentatus, assembly GCA_033557515.1. Classification (NCBI taxonomy): domain Eukaryota; kingdom Metazoa; phylum Arthropoda; class Insecta; order Coleoptera; family Scarabaeidae; genus Diorygopyx; species Diorygopyx duplodentatus. The sequence goes on from JAWQRJ010000313.1 coordinate 3,317, forward strand.
TGATTTTGATGACCAAAAATGTTGGTCATTTTATTCGTTTGGACGTTTCATGTTGGTTAATTTTGCCAAAACTTCACTTGTTAGCTTTACTTCTTATTACTATGTAACATAAGTCAGAATGGAATTACACTATGTTCCGAAATGCAAGTATTTTGACCATTTGATTGCAAATTGCTGGTGGATTTTCTTGTACTTCCAACAAAACATTCATTTGTACATCTTCTGACACATTTATTTGGATATCTAGTATTACAGAACTTCCCCTCATAATCAAAACTTAATTTTTTTCTTTTTCAATTAAATAACGAACAATTTTCGCCAAGAATATAAATGAATAAAAATAATACGACATAATACTATACATATAGTTTGGTTTTTGGCCAAAATCAGAATCTGCAAGAAAAAGCAGAGATTTCCATTTAAAAAATATCTAATTTGATGGTTGCGGACAAATAGTAAATATCGCAAACTAGTGGAAAAGATGTGTCGTCTTACATAAAAATCTGATTTAGAACATTCCACAGCAGTGTAATAATGTGAGAAGAACTATCGCAAACCTCTTTCTGGGTACTGTTCATGGTTTTATTCCAATTATTTGTAAAATTTATTTTTATTTTTCGAAAGTGCTTTGTGCTTAGTGTTCGAGATTTAAAATTCCTTTTTCTGTGCTCACTTGCATCGAGCATTTTTCCAAGGTGATTCTCAGTACACGAATAATATTCATATATGGGTGTCTTTTTGACTGCATGATGCTTAAAGCTTTTGAACCAGTTTTCGTTAATTCTCGACACAACTCTGCTAGACGCAAAATTATACATTAATTTCTTTTACAGTTAGAATTTATGAAAAAGTTCGGTTACATTCAACCAGACACCGATGAAACAGCCGCCTTGTATACAGATGATAGCTTATCGGTTGCGCTGAAAGAAGTGCAGAAATTCGGTGCCATTCCACAAACTGGCACATTAGATGAAGCCACACTAAAGGTACGTGTTGTGAAATGCTCACAACAAAATGATGATAAAAAATATTTATTTTATCGTCGTTTGCAGTTGATGTCAAAACGAAGGTGTGGCCTGCCAGACCAGGATCCACAAACAAGAACGAAAAGATTCATCCTTGGTCCTTCTTTCTGGAAAAAAAATAACGTAACATACTAGTAAATAACTTTAATCATGTATTTCCTTTTGAAAGTGTTAATAAAACGTTTTTCTCCCCAGTATTGCAAATGCACCATACAGCTTAGGCGAGCAAAGAGTTGCTAGAGATATCAAAACGGCCCTGGACGCTTGGAGTGGGTATTCTAATCTCAAGTTTGAACAACGTTCCACACCAGACGCTGATATTATCCTAGCATTTGCTAGCGGCTATCACGCAGATAGGTGTTGCAAATTTTACGTATATGAAAGAAAATATACTTAAAATATGCCCTTTAGGTATCCATTTGATGGACCAGGTGGTGTTTTGGCACACGCCTACTTTCCTGGAGAGTATGGAAGTTTAGGAGGTGATGTTCATTTCGATGCCGATGAAGCATGGACCAAAGATATGACTGAGGATGGTAAAACATAATTAGCCCATCCTAGCCCGAATAATAACTGATGTTTACATTCTTTTAGGAACACATTTCTTGTCTGTTGCTGTTCATGAATTAGGACATTCCTTGGGGTTATCTCATTCACCAGATCCAAACTCTGTAATGTTTCCTTACTACACAGGTACTAATGATGGAATAGTTTTGGGATATGATGACGTTCTTGCTATGTACGAACTATACAGTGAGTTACTCCAAACCCCAATATGTAGAATTATTATCAATTCCCAAACTTGATTGTCATCGTAGTAAAACGTCGTCCACAAAAAGACGATGACAGAAAAGAAGAAACAGAAGAAGACAAAGGCAGTGAAAACAATGGCGGGGAAGATTCAAACAACGAAGACAATGATGAAGAAAATAACATACCTTATGAAACTACTTCAGTGCCGTCTACATCTACAACAACCACTGAAAAGGAATACTGGGTAACTACTACTGAAAGCCATTTCACTTACGAAGGGGACTTTGAATCGGTAGAAACGCATAAAAATCATGACGAAACCCACAACATACCACCGAAACTACCTGATATTTGTAATGGAAATTTTGATGCTGTAGCCACATTGAGAAACGAACTGTTTATATTTAAGGATAAGGTATTTGACAGGTTATTCGTAAAGTTTTTGTGGTAAAATGAAATTTTAGTTTTTGTGGAGACTGAAAGATAAGTTCGAAATCTTTCCTGGATATCCGATTCCCATAAAGCAAATGTTTCCGTTGCCAGAATCGATAGAGAAAATTGATGCAGCCTATGAGAGGCCGGATGGAAATATTGCAATATTTGTTGGTATGTATTCGTACATATTATTTCTCTGTGCCTACATTCTTTGGTATGAGGGGCAGTTGTTGAATTAAAAAAAAAGTAATAGCTGACAGAAATATTAAAAGCGTGCAGAGTTTTAACTTAACTATTCTCACTCAGAAGATTCTCTAATAGAGTTCTGTATCGATGTTTCCCACGTGCTTTTGTCACAATTTATTTATTTACGATATAAAATGAATTTAGTGAGAGTCGGGACATATCTCAATAGATTCCTGGCACCGGATTATCGATATCCTGCAAATATCGGCCGGCAAATAAAAGCCGGATATTAGATAGATGCAGTATGATTGTAATTGTCAACCGAAATTTTGCATAATATGGATGGTTTGTTAACTTATGCCTGAAAATAATAATATTTATATCAATAAATTAATATTCTTGTTCTACACATTCAGTCTACACTAATATCTAGTAGTCATTTTGAGCACCAATTTTAAAGAGTGTCCTGATTCATAACCATTAGCTAACCAGTTTTGGAAAGCAACGAAGTGATTGCTGTGTGGTTTAACTAATCATTCACGACCGTGCAATTTATTCCAGGAAAATACTTTTGGATTTTCAATGGCGGTACTTTCATAGAAGGTAGTCCGCTTCCATTAAACTTTTACGGTCTACCTCAGGATTTGGACAGACTGGATGCAGTCCAAACATGGGCCAAAAATGGTAATCGTCTTTTCGCTTGTCAATCCGAAATTATAACGTACGTCCTATGCTTTCTTAGGAAAAACCTACATGTATAGAGGTGACAGATTTTGGAGATTTAATGAAACCACCAAAATGATGGATGAGGGTTATCCGAAACACATGGAAAGATGGCACGGCGTACCACACGATCTGGACGCTGCTACTACTTGGAAAGATGACATTACGTATTTTTTCAAGGGAAAGCTATACTGGAAATTTGATAATGATTGGGTACAAACCACAGATTTATCACCGTTACCGGCACCGCAAGTCTGGTTGGGATGTCCTAAAGAGGAAGATTTGCTGGCCTAAATCCTGTGATTTTGCATTACTGTTTTGATAATTTAGTTATGAATATAACGATGCGCAATGTTAGAATTATGTGATGTATAATTAATATAACTAATTAATTTTGTCATAATAAAAATTATTATAATGAACTTTCTTCGAAATTCGTAAATTCTCAAAATATTTTATTACATTCATAAAATTCGTACCAATCGCTTGAAAATCTTTGATAATGATATTTTTATCTAATCTACGCAGATTAGTTTGGAATTTTTTCGTCACTAATGAAACCTGTATCATGTATTAATCCTTATAATCCCCTAGCATGAGATTTTTATTAATTATACAATGGATATCTCGAATACATATAAATTAAGAATATTGTATGTGTGTACTGAAAATAGATAAAAAGGCAAATTGTATTGATAAATATCAAGTTTAACGTAATATTTGAAGAGCGCAACGAGATGAAAAAAGAGAAACTAAAATAATTCAAATGTATTTTTTTGCATTTTTGAAAATAGGCGAACATTCTGAATAAAAATGTTTTTATGCATAAGTATCCTAAAATTAGAAATAAGGGTAATATTATCATTAATTTTGTTATCACACACTTGTGGACACAATTTTTGTGGACAGATGAAGTGAATTTTTCTAATTGTGGGATGTGTAATAGGAGTAATTAAAAACTGTATATACTCAATACTCATTACTGAAGTAATTAAAAACTGTTTATTACAAAACTGCGTAATCCACAATACCAGTTTAATTTAAACGTATGGTGTGGAATTATTGGCTCCAAAATGATTGGTCTCGTTTTTTTATGAAGGTACCTTCACACGTGAACGATAAATTCATTTTATGAGGAGTGTATTGAAAGAATTTTTAGATAACATCAACTTAAGTGATAGAATTTATCTATTTTTCAACAAGACGGCGTACGAATGGAACTCGTTCAATTGTTTTTCTATTATCACCATCATAAATAATACTACAAAATGCCCATTTGACCGAAGTTGTAGGTCCAATAATAAAAAATCCAGCAGTGGTGCACACTTAACTTGGCAACACTCTGTATATCAGTATTGCCAGTATGGTATTGCAAAATGCACTGAGCAACTAAACAATTAAAAATATATACAATGAGCAAGGTTTTTCATAAGAAGGTGATATTTTGAAAATTTAAACTCTGTGTTCTCTTTTTATACTCAGCTAAAATCTATACTTTGCCTTTTGATCTATACTTTGACTCGAAAATCACATTCGGAAAAATATTGATTAAAAGAAAAGGTAGAAGAAACCAGCTGTTGTCTGATCAGATGGTTCTTAGTAACATTTCCATCGTTTAGTTTGTAACATTCGTTATTGACAGTAATACAATGTGGATACGAAATTGGATTTTTAGAGAGAACACAAAGAACTATATAAGTTACAAAAATTACTATTTATGAATAATAAATTTGGAAATGATTGAATAATTAATTATTGCAAGAACTACTATATGAAACACTGATCAAGCTTTTACGTCAGTTTCATGAGGATTACATTTTTCTGGAATTAAAAATTAGAACGAAAAGACATGTTTAGAAAAGTAAGTTCACCTTATTAGCATCACATTCAGACTACGTTTATTGATAGGTTAAATAAACTAGGAAGGTTTTCTATAAAAGCAAATTTTTTCAAAACTGAAAACCACAATTTATCTACAGTTATTAAATTTAGTTGTCAGTTAATTAATACTTGTGTGTTATTATGAACTTTAGGAACCTTAAAATTTAAATCATACCAACAAATTAAACCAAAATTATAGCTTTTACATATACAAGTATCTTATCCCAAATTACATATAAGTATGTAATTCCTCTCAATTTCAATTTAAAAAAATGTAAGAACTGCTTTTCAAATATGTAATAGAAAAATGGAAAAATAGCGGCGTAACCACTTTTCTGTATTCTAATTCTTTGAAACCAGGTATAACAACAATGTTGCTGCGTACACTGCTAATGTAGCTAGATTTGTCTCATTAATGCTTCATCATTTCGGGAAATTGCAAAGCTTATTTGTATTATTAAAGAATGCGTAATTTAAAGGATTAAAAGGGTATCTCAATATAAAATATGATGTCATTTATAATTAATCTGTTTATCGGCTTGCTTCGAAGAACATTACCATATTTATATTATAAAAACTGAATTAATGTTCTACAACATTTTTACTTTCTCTCATATAAAGAGAAAGTAATGCATTCGGTCAAAAATTTTGATGGTGAGATTTTGATACCTACATCTTGACGAATTATGGTATTCTAAGACTAATGGTACCAATTTTGAAATTTGGAATGGAAACATATTTAGTATCAATTTACTGAAATAATCGATTTTTTCCGATTTACTCGGAAACGCGTTCTCTAAGAAATGTCCTAATACTTCCATTTGGCATCCCAAAAAATCATTCGACTATTATGTTAGTTACTTTGGCTCTTACTCTTCAATTTACGGAAATAATCTATTATTTCCGAAAATTATAATAATATTCTTTATTGGCATAAAAAAAAGTTTGCACATGTTAGGGATGCAACAAAAAATTAGAAAAATAAAATAAAAATACATTTCTTCTTATCATGCCAAAAGGCAGCAAAGCAGCTGATTCGAAGAAACAGCTGATATAATTTGGCTCTTAAACAACACCAATTTTTTACTTTTTAAACTACTTGAACAAGTTGGTGAGAAAATGAGAATTGACGAGAAAAATTTTAAAATATCAAAAGTGTGTCGACTGAAACATGCAGTATAAAGAAAACTACCATCAGAAAGAAGCAGGTGGGGTACAGAAATGAGAAGAGATACAAAAGAAAAAGCAGCGTTGGAAAACATATTAAGTGAAAAACTGAAAACAATAAGTAAGCACGCTAAGATGAGAAATTGGGAAGGATTTGTGAGAATGAAAAGGGGTGCGCATGAAAACGCTAAAATGCTGTTCCCAACACTGAGAGGCTTAAGAACAGAGAAAAAGTCCCATAAACAACATCAAAGACAAAAATCGGACATATAGTAACAGAGGATGATGAAACTATAAGGAGGTTGGAGAGTATTTCGAGGAATTGTGAAAAAAGGGAAGACGACGTGGATGAAGAAAAAAACCGCATAACGAGATAAATTTAGAGGAAGTTGCGAGAGCAGCAAATAAATTGTAGGTTGGCAAATCACCAGTTATAAATAAAAGAAAACCAGAGATGATTAGATATTTATGTGCGATCTCTTGGCCTATTGTGCTCTTTAGCTATCATGCTCACCTGTAGAAGTTCTGTTCTTTTAAAAAAAGTCCAGAATTCTTGGTTGAGGTGTTTTTCCTACTGTTTATTGAGGAGACAGTGTCCTGTACTTAGTCTTCCCCATAATCTGACATCCTGTCTTTGCCGTTTCGTTGTGGTCCCTCTGAGGGTCCCTCGTCCCTCGTCCATCTCCATTTCTTTTTCTCCATCATCTTCCTCTTTGGGATTGGCGAGGGCTTTGATTGTGACCCTAGTGAAATTCACATAGGGCCGATGGTTATACAGTTTCATTTTATCCCAAGAAGTTTGTACCATAAGTACATTCAATTGTTGTCCTTTTGGGTCCTCCTTCTTGTCCACAAATTCTCCAGTCTTTGGTATTCAGTGAATTCTCGGTACCCATTCTGGAGCGTACTAATTCCGGTTTCTCAATCGATCCCGGAATCCAGATTAGTATCCGCACTGGTTTGGGAAGATTCTTAGCCTCGACTAGTCGCATCCCCAGGGTGTTTCCATTTGCATCAACGAGTTCAACCAACCCAACCTGTGGCCCACAGGGAATCAAGATACTACACACGACAATAATTTTAGCTTGGAAGAACAGAACACTGCCAAACGACTGGAGGACAGTGGTGATAGCGTCCATCCACAAAAAGGAGACTTTGTCAACTGTAACAATTACAGAGGTCAATGAATAAATACTGCGTGTTGCTTACAAAATAAATGAGAGAATCTTGTAACAAAAACTGGGAGAGAATCTGGAGAGTACATTGGGAGATACCCAGGCAGATTTTAGACCGGGTAGATCTACACACGAAAATCATTAGATAATAATGGCATTAGCAGCACGGTGGAAGTACTGAGAAGCCTATTTAGAACAACTTATAACACAGTAAGAGCAGGAAATAGAAAATGTGCACTATTTAGAACAAGGAAAGGAGTACGAAGAAGGTCCACTTCCCACTGTTCTAGGGCCCACTATTCATAACATTCATGGAAGAAACAGCAACAAAAATAAACCAAACACGTAAGGGCACTGCTTTAGTTGAAATATTTCTGGGTTATAACGAGAGGAAAGGGAGATTTCAAACCAACAAAAAATATTAGTTAACCAACAAAAAATAATTAACAATTAGTTAATCAATAACAAAGAACTAATGAAGAAACCAAAATATATTAGGCGGTACTGGCATCTAATGTATAGATGTGCATCCTTGGTTTTCACGGAAAAGCTCAAGAGCAGGATACAAGCATGTGAAATGAAAATATTAAGAAGAATAGATGGAATAACGAAGATGAATAAAATAAAAAGGCAGAAAATCACTGTAGATAAGAGGAATAATGCAGAAAATATAAAGGCAGGAACTAAGATGGTTGGGGCATCACAGCAGGATGAAAGAGAACAGAACTGAAAGGATGGTATAGGAAATGACAACAGATAAAAAAGAAGAAGAGGAAGACCTAGATGCACCTGGAGTTCCTGCATCGCGTGAGTTTTAGAAGGGAAGGGGCTGAGTTCGACGCAGATGAAGGGAATGCTAGAAGAGGTTGCGGATAAGTAAGTAAAAATCAAAGCCCCCAGGGACATCGCTGGTACATCCTGGTATGTCAAAAATGCTGACATGCACATAAATATTAAAATAGGGACGGTGAACAATGAAACCCAATATTGTCCACAAGACTCAATGTTATCATAGAAGTATGGAAACATGTACTTTTTATGTAAAGAAGGAAGCAAAAGAAAAAATCTAGGATATTTTAAACCGAAATGTCGATTCGTTTGACCTTCGGAACTTAATTTTCTAATGCAAAAAAAATCGATTACAATGTAATGAGTCACGATACAAAATTAGCAGATGGGTTCATCGCTATGTTTTCATTATCCTGGTAGTAATAAACCTTGTTTTAATGGCCAGTAAATTTAGTATAACACATATGAAAATAGACCTGTTTTATTCAGTTATTGGTTTGGTTCCGTGTAAAAGTAGTGGTCTTCATACTGTACATTCAATCGATCTTCACGATTACTATTACAAACGATGATTGCTTTATCGCTACGTGAGAAGCTTCTCGGTACAAAGTTATAAGTAGTCAATTAATGATTCAATAAGAACGCCAGTTGCCTACAGGTGCGATTATCTCCTCTAGAACAATAACTAGTTGCGTAAGAGCCAAGAAAGCCAAAGATGTTGTGTTGTCCAGGTTTGAAATTAAAAAGGTGTTCCAAATTCCATGTTGAAGCTGAAAAACCGAAAAGTGTTGGGTGTAAATCAGTAGCAGTTGGTAAGTTATTAATGACATATTTGATTTGTAATAGGTAAATGTAAATTTTTATCACAACGTATCATGATATTTATGACACATCTACTCACATGTTTAACCAGATAACTCTCACTCCGCAATCTCCATAGCTTTGTCTACGCAAGGCCGAATATTTTTAGCCGATATTGGATACTAATGACGAGAATTTATTGCGAGTGCACAGATAGTATGTGTAAATATTCGATAATCGAGTACTATTTACGCCAAGCAATCAAACATTACATATATTTATACCCACATACATTATTTTGCTTCTAATTTGTGACATATTTAGTGTTGTCAAATCCTGAAAACTAACCTAGAATTTTTTTACTATCATGTTTATCGAATGATTTTCAAAATTCAAGCGTTTACAAAATGTTCTTCATTAGGCTAACTTATAAAACACCTCACCTTGAATAAGGTAAAGCTCCAATGAAGAAAATTGATCCCCAATTTGTTCCAATAAAAAATTAATGTCATGTCATTAATGACATATTTGAGCCTGTAAAACAGAATGCCGATGTGTTTTAAAGGCGTGTGCCAAAAACATAGAATTCATGATCAGATTAGACCGTTTTCGTCGTTCTCTTCGAGAAGATGATTTATACATAGATAATAAATTATAAATAAATAATTTACTAATGTACTAATACAACTATTAGTAATTTTTATTAAATTTGAGCAGAACTGCATTTTCAGAAAATCTTTTTTCTTTGTATCTACTAAAGCACAAAAGATAATAAATACCAGATATGCAGTCTTTTGTTTTGAAAACAAAACATAGTTCAATCATGGATAGTGTGATGAGGGTTAAAATCTGTGTGGAATATGATTTTTCTTCGTATTTCCTAACTATGAAAGATAAATACCTCGAACCTTATATCGCTGGAAAGGGAAAAAATCAAGTAATTTGTCAATAAAATGTCAATATCAACTATGGTTTCCATTTAAAAAAAATACAACTTTGGGTCATATCTCGAAACTAGTGCAAGGTAAAAAATATTTTTATAATCTATCCTACAGAATGTTTTGATATCTACAACTTCTTCCCTCGAAATTTTTTGATACGATAAATAATATAGAAAATATTCACATTTGAGAAAAATGACAATTTTCAGTTTTTTTCAGAATATCTAGTAGGCGATGCATTTTTTTTTTTGGAAAAACAAAAGATGGTCTGAACAGCTTCGACTAATCGAAATGTTGGGCAAATTGCAATAGGTTTTCTTCTGTTATTTTTAAAGTGGTCTTGGAAGTTTTTGTTTTTGTTTGTCCTTAATGTTTCAAAGTCTCCATAGGTGAATTCCACAGTGACTGGCAAATACAGCGATGGTAGCATAAGGTCTTTCACTATCATATCCTATATATGTTCTTTGCGTTTGTTGTTAACTGAAAACTAAGTCAAGATCACTTTTACCAGTTTTAGCAATGTGTAATCAGCAGGCGTATCGTTCTTAGACCTTCCATTGAGCAGTATCAAACTGTGGTTGTTGATTGTTTCAATCAGTTTTCTTCCCCTTTTATTCAAAACATTATCTCTTGCTGTTCTAGCGGCACTTAGGTTGTTTGTCAGAAATATTTCCACGACTAAAAATATTTATTCCTCCAATTGGTTTAAATTTCCTACTCTACAATTGTAATCGCCACCGACGATGCAACTAGTGTTAGGATGTTCATCTGCCAGTCGTGTTACGGTTTCGTTTAGTTGGCTTGTTCAGAAATGCGGGTATACATTTCTGCACAAGCATCTAGTTTACAGTAAATTTAAATTAAAGTAAAGCCATTGTTATTTATGTTATCCGTAAATTAATTATTTGCTTCTATAATCGACACGTCAACGGTGTTTCGTCAGTTCATAGAATTTTATTATAAATATTCATATCCTACTCCAATTGGGTGATATACCATTGACAAAAATTTGTTCTTCTAAAAGGGTCGCTGGGAAACAAACAAACGTTGATTTCTACGGATGAAATTTATGCCGTAGTAAAATTCGTGAGTCTGTGGATTTTGAGCCGCCTACTTCAATTTTCTAACAATAACGCTATACTGTAGATATTTCGTAACGCTAATCCCACGTTTTAGATACTAATTCTTCTTGTAGGAAAATTAAGCTAGTTAAGTCTGGTTTGTATTGTTTCTGTTTTTTTGTTGTTTTCGTAGTATTATTAATTCCGTTGACATCATTCACTTTAAGCTCACAAGTTTCATTGACATGAAATTGATTCAACTTGCTCCATAACTTTTGAACCTGAAATTCCAACCAGTGGCGTTGAGAATGTTCAGTAAATTAATTATACAGAGCGGATAGAAATGGCGCTGTGAACATTTAAAGTTTGAAAATTTCAAATTGCAAAGCTCAATAGTGTGTTAAATACTGATAGAGAAAAATAACTGAAAATTTGCCACTCCATGCTTAATTTGGGCGTTTATTTTGATGATAATGAGTTAAAGTTTAATAGTCATATGTAGAAGATGATTGGTAGAGCATATGCAAACACGAAACTTCTCTTAACGATGAAAAACTATGAAGCAATTAAGAAATTACCGAAAATTTCTTGTAATTTCTTCTTCTTTTAGGACATCGGAAACTTCCGAGATAGAATCCGGTAAGAATTTTAATTGATTAGTCATAAGTATAACTTATATAAAAGACATTTCTGATTTCCTTTGTAGAATCTGGTGAAATATCTGTATTCGAATTCCAAGACAATATATTTAAAGAACTGAAAATATCAAATCAGTTGATAGAGGAAATTTGGGTGATTGTCTCACAGAAAATAAGAGGCATTCTATTTTTCTATTCTATTAATCATCAGAACCGGTATCGTAGCTTCACTAGATCATCAGCTGATTCTACAATATGAAAATATTAGCTAAAGTTTAAAGCGAAATAACAACGCAAAAACTTACAGTCAAAGTGTTTCAAAAATCATAAGTGTTAAAATAAGTCAATGAAAAGTTAAAATAAGGACTAAGCAAAAACTTTACACTACACGTTAAAATTATACATGTGAATGGGAGAAATGATTTATGTTTAAACTAAGGGAGCAAAGACAAGTTTTGTACTAACCAGTTCTGCATGTGTGCTACAAGGTCGTTTCAGAGACTTTAATTTTATTTTTATTTTATTTATTTTTAAATTTATGCTTTCAATATTGGTAGATAGGTTTATTTAAAAATATAGTGCTTGTTCATTAATTAGGTTTTTTTTATGTTTATGTTTTTCTATTTCATATAGTCTAAAATATCAACTATTTCACCCTTGTGACACTCATGCAGAACCTTTTTATAATCTACAGCTACAGTAAATAACATGAACAGTATAAATAATTTTAAGTAACATTCTGCCTTATTTATCATATTATCTTCTCAAATATAATCGAAAGCGATACATCCTGTAAGAAAACAGAAGAACTACTGACATACACGTAGAGTAGACTTTTAGGAAGATGATTCTGACTTTAAAAATTGAATCATTCAAGTGGTTTTTCCACTACTTGGGTATCTTGATTCCATTTTTACTTCCTTCCATTCTCCAGGTCATCAGTTCAAGAAAAAAGCAGGTTTTATTAATATTTAATAATAATTTTAATAATATTTATTTACAAGTAGCAATAATCTTAACATGTTGGTATACAAAGTTTCATTCACAGTGGCTTAACGTCTACATAGAATTTGAACCAGTCTTGCATCATATAGTATTGGTAGGCTTAGAATTCAATTACCATGGTACTTGAACACCGTCAAATTGATAAAAGTGACCGTTGTGTATTTCCCGAAGTTCAAACAGCAAATTAACAATTTTCTTCGTCGAGGTGTCTATGTCCAACGGGGCATTTTTTCCACCCATGTCAGTTTTCACCCAACCAGGATGGATGCAAGCGGCCATAATTCCGTAATTCTTCAGGTCCACGCTCATCGACTTTGTCGCCATATTCAAAGCTGCCTGTAACATGCGGGATGTATGATAAATGACATGTAGCTTTCAAAGGTTTTTGTTGCCACAAATCTCCACAGGATTAAAGCAAAGGTAAGCGATACTTGACTTCATGAGCACTTCATTTCAAGTGCTAATGAACATATATGAGAACTCGAGATGAACCTGAAGAAACAACTATTACGGAAGTGATGCTCTTATTTTTTTTTATTTGAACGTTGATGTATGGCAATAAGTAGAAATGTTATAAGATATTTAAAATAAGGAACCACTTATCACACATCCTGTAGAAATACAGCAAAACATAAACCGCAAGGGAAATATAGTTAAGCGGCTACGTTATGTCAAGGTAAATTAGGTTAATGAAGTGTATTTTTAGACCACAATTTCGTAATGGTATATTAATAAAGTATGAGTAACAAAAGGTGAAATTTATTGATGAGGATTAGAGAACAGTTTCGATCAAAGCAACTTTCCTCGTATTTCGTGTGAGTATCTAATCACATGAAATTAATAATTTGAAGCACTTTTCTCATATTCTCATATTCGAATATCCTACAAGTCCTACATTATGTGCTAGTGACAAAAATATTTATTGGCTTAGCGTGTCGCTAGATTATTCTAAGACTAATTTATTTTACGCACCTTAGAACACCTGTAGGGATATAATCCGCCATCTTGATTATTATCAACGGAGCCAAGTACGGAAGACATATTTATAATGGCACACTTTTCAACGCTCATGGCTTTGTTTTGGTTCTTTTGAGCAGCTAATTTTAGGGAAGGTAGTAAGGCCTGAAAATAATCTTCTGATGTATTTTTTGAGCTCCTCTTTCTTCAATTACCTTTGTGAGCATGACCGGGGCTATCGTGTTGGTGAGATAAGTGTCCATCATGTGTTCTGCCTTTACTAATCCAATTCTGGAATATTTGGGTGAAATGCCGGCATTGTTGAAGAGTACGTTGAGGCCGTTGTCTTTGACAATTTCCCCAACTTTTCTCGCAAACGCCTCGTACGCATTCAGATTGTGGAGATCTTAAAATGGAAACTTTTTTAATGTTTATTTAATGTGATTTTTGAATCAATTACCAAATTGTAATACGTGTACATTTTTGTTCTGGTCTGCAATGCTTGTTAAATCCTAAAAGAAAACAAAGAATGATAATATAAAATCGGTTTGAATGTTACGCTTATTTGCAAAATGAGTAATTGAGCAAAATGAGCTCTATCCCTTTAATAACGAATACTTATTTTGTAAATAATTTGCAAATATCGGTAGTAAATGTTCAAGAAGCCCATTAAAGAATCGAATACTCCCACCCCTAATAATTATCCAACCTCTGCTACATTCCACGACTACTAAACTCAGTAAACCCTTCACACTGTCAGTGTAGGTATACCATCCTCCAAAAGAACTTGTTCGCGATACTGATTCAATAGTTGAAAAATAAATATATCTTTCGAATTGTATTGTAACATAGACATATGTACAATACCAATTGCAATTAACGGCTTACGACAATGGATGAAGAAAACTTTGAAGATTATGAAGAATTTGAAGGTCTGTATACTAGTTTCTCATTTAGCAGCATGACATTATGAACTCTACATTGTTCAACTTCGATAAGATGTATTTTGTCCTTCAATAATACTGATATAAATCCTTCTATGTTGTCACGTTTTTAATTTTTTCATTTATTTTCCATTCAGTAGTCACGCATAGAGTCCATAAATAGAATTTAAATTATGCAATGTTACAAAATACAATGTTATAAACGTATTTTTTTAATTCTGGTAACTGGCAACGTTTTTTCTAGCTATCTTTTGGTGGTGTTAGATAAATACGATTATCTGATTTTCATGTATTCGAAACTGTGTAAGTATTTATACAACAGATATTCTTATGCAGTAAGCGTATAATGAAAGCTTTTGAAATAAAAGTCCATTCAAAGTTCCATTGAGTAAAATTATGTCATGACTTTCTGCAACTTCTATTAATTTCCGTCCTCTTTTGTTAATAAAATTGTCCCTCCAGCTTCGAGATTGCCGAAGGTGCTGCTCGACATATCTTTTGTAGGGTAACGTTCAAAAAGGGTATTCAATATTTCATCGAACACTTGAACACAAAAATCGCTATCGGCAAAAATCGTTTCTCCGAAACAGCACAGCACGGCCACCAATGGGTCTTCCCAAGATTTTATTCTTTATTTACCGGAGCCACAATTGCATCATTTTGTTCCAAATAATCCGGCAGAACAAGTTTCCTCCCCCAGCCAGGTTTCAGTAATGCAGATGACATCCATTTTTCTAATCTCTATTATTTGTTGCAAATCTAAAGTCATAAAGTATTTATGAGAAGAAAAAATAAATAATTTGTGGACGAATAAACGCTGCCAAATAAATGGAAAACAGGTGGAATAAAAAGGCAGTAAAATTAAAGTAGTGGTTTTGGAGCAAACTTTTCAATGCCTGTTCCCTCACACACATCATCAATAATCTTAACCAGTGCAGTTGTTGTGCTATGACCCATACGAAAATCTGATTGCAGAGGATTAAGCAAAGACAGTAATTTAGGCACTTTTTTAGCGTCCCATATAATGACTCGAATATGAGTGGAAACCATATAAATACTTCCGACGTATTTTAACACTTAAAGTGTCAGCTATTCTGTATATGTGTAGAAAAATGTCATCCATTATATACCAATTTGTAATGTTAAGGAAGAGTGGTTAGAGATTGTACTATTTGGTACTCATATAATTTAATCGAATTAATCTTCGGCTCAAAGCCGAAGATTAATTCGATTAAATTATATGAGTACCAAATAGTACAATCTCTAACCACTCTTCCTTAACATTTTGTATATGTATATTACACCTTAAACCTGGTCCGGCGCTTAATGTGTTACGCAAGAAGGAATACAAAAGGCCCCATTAGAAATCTTATTACTTGTATCTAAGAAATTTTGAGAGAAGCCAATTCCTGGTTACTTTCCATAACTGCTAATCGATGATTGGTTTGTAACAAATATGAATCTTATTAGTTCTTATTTTAACAAATTTGTAAGCATACGCTAATTTGGTCACTGTTAAGTCCTTACGTTTGCTGGCATTTAATTACTTTTCACACCTAGCAGAGAAAGTTCGTTTTTCTTCAATCTTTTATTTTATTGTTATATGGTTACAGTACATAATATATTGCTGGACATATGTCGACAGCACGAATATTGCTGTCGACATACTCGTGGTCTTAATTCTGCCTCGCTTTAGTAGAAAAAGTTATGTTTTCAAAGTGTAAGTATTTATTTATTCACAGCACTGGAAATTGGAGTAATTATTTAATTAATTATTTCACTTCCAACATCATCAATGTGTTGAGCCCGTAATTTCTTATAATAATAATTACTAATTAATTACTTAATTAATCATTGTACGGCAGTTTATAAATCCTATAATCAATTAAAACAGTTCAGAACGTTTCAAAACACTTTATAGATTTAAAAATCAATTAAAATTTTTAATAAGTTCCCAAATGTAAATAACTCTGCTTTGCTCCTAAGCCTAATGGAACGAACATGACAGTTAATGAGACATTGAACTTTTCAGAAATACACCCGGCGGGACATTCGTAAGTACATTCTTTACAAAATTGCATTTTGAAATAAGAAAACTTGTGATTTTTTTTAAAAAAGTGATTTATTAAATGGCACCTACCAATTAATTAGAATGTATCCTTTTCCGATTATTTATGGCATTTCGAGCTCTTGCTGCAAAACCGATCCTTTGACAATACATTCATTTGTTGTAAATTGGGTAGCCTAACAATTAGTTTCGAATTTTAACGTAACTTAGGTTGGTTGATTTCATATTTAGGGTGAAAAATTAATGCAGGTATCATATGGGAATCGAGTATGGGAATCAAGATATTTCACATGTTTAGTTCTTGATAACCTCGAGGTCCTTACTGTGTTCTAAAATGGCAACTAATAATTACTCCAATGTTGATATTTTGAATTTAGTTATTACTCATGGTCAATGCAACGAAAAATATCCGAATTTGCCACCGCTTAACAGAACAAAATTGGGGTGTAACCTTCTGAATGTTGTTCCATTAAGTGGCGTAAATTCGGATATTTTTCGTTAAATGTCCTGCACGTTCTACTTACTATTTATTGGCATCGACCATCAATAATAAATAAATTCATAATATCACCATTGGAGTAATTATTAGTTGCAATTTTAGAACACAGTAAGGACTTGTCAACGTTGTCAAGTACTAAACATGTTAAATATCTTGATAACTCGATTTCCAAATGATACCTGCATTAATTTTTCACCCTAAATATGAAATCAACCAACGTAAGTGACATAACCGTCAAAATTGATACCTAATTTATAAGCAACCCAATTTGCAACAAATGAATGAATTGTCAAAGGATCATGTCATAATGGTTAATGATGTATGAACATTATCATATAAGTCTAATTATGAAAATGCGATTTTTCAAAATGTTCCTGTAGGTGCATAATTTTTGCGAACGAAATCAATATCTCGGAAACGATTAAGTTTAGACCTGGAAAAAGTATTACGAAAGTTGTTGAAAATTGAATGTAGATTAAGAAAAACAACTAAAATTGGCGTCATTCCATTTAAATTAACAAAGCTTTGGTCAACTTCCGGTATAACCGGAACCGCCAGCTTATTGAAAATATTTTTATCTTTTAGTTCCATTCCTACCATATTCAAATCCAGATTTTCAGACTTCTAGCTTTTTCCGTTCCCCACATATTTCTAATGGACGGTCTACAGTAGACATCCTATATGCTCAGTTAGTTGAAGGTGGTAAAATTCAAGTATTCAAAATAATTAGCGATGATTTCAATTTTCATTTTAATGATGAAAATGACAATAACAAGTGTGACCAAACGAATATAAGTGATCCAGGTTATAAGTATTACAACTGATAAGTTTAGATGGTTTTGTGTTAAAGTCGGACCTATACATCACAAAGGCGTTTTTGATAAGAATGGCAAAAGCTATCTTCGCAGCTGATTAATTTATTCAATGATCCATCTATACGATTTATAGGTGGTTATAATCACTGGAGAAAACTGTCAGCTCTAATTCGTTTATTGCTTGGCAATAATTATTAAAAGGACAAAATTTATGTTCGACGAAGTTTACATAAATAGAGAAACTAAACGACTTAAATTGCTATATCAAAGAATTGTAGATGTGATTCTGTTTAGCATATAATAATATTTCATTTAGAGGAACCCATGAAAAAATAGGAATGACAAATAAACTTAATTTTTTTTAAGTTTAATCGAATTATTAAGTAAATATGGTCCTGTGTTAATGGTCATATAAACACAATAAAAATTTCAAAAAAAGAATTGTGCATCTTTTAGCAGATCACAAGAACAAATTATTTTTGCGTTAGGAAATGAAGTTCTTAACAAAATTAAAGAGAACATAAAACCAGTTACGTAGTACAGTATCCAAATGGATTGTACTCCTGATATTTCTCATAAGAAACAAACTCCAATAATTATTAGATATGCAAATTTTGAAGACAAAAGATTAACTATGAATGAGTCATTTATACGGTTTATTGAAGTAGCTAATGTGACTAGTGAAGGACTAGCAAATACGCTTGAAAAGAATAAGTGAGCTTGATTTAAATATTAAGAGAAATTGCAATTTATGTGCTTTGTTTATCACATTCTTTTAATTTATTAATTTGTGATGCCGTTCTCAGCAGTATATACAGGGTGCGACACGATGAGCGTTCATTAGAAAGATATGGAGAATCAGGTAAATTAGAGCATTGAAAGTTTGGAATTATTGGTTTTTGGATACGGCAGTCTTAACTAAAATATTATCAACTTTTGATCACTTCCGGTTATACCGAAAGTTGTACTCAACTTGCTTATTTCTGATGGAACACCCTGTATTTTATTGCATTTTTGAATTCTATGTTAAAATTTAAAGCAAATTTGTGTGACATTTCCTATACTGAATATTAACAGTTCCTGAGATATGTCAGTTTTAACAAAAAAAGTGACAGTTACATTATTCTTTTAAATGACGTGTAAAACAATAAGTACTGCAAATAAAGGAAATTTATTTGGCCTCGTTAAAGGGATGGCAAACCTTTATTAGAAAGTGTGTTGAATTTTTTAAAATATTTTACAGGGTGTTCAAAATATTTAGTTAAAAAAGTTAAAGTTAAAAAATAGCGAAAAGTCATTTTTTAAAATGAAAACCTACAATTTTGAATCCTTCTAAACTAATGATATTAACTTTCTGTAGAATATCCTATACCTAAAATGCTTTGTTACTGGGATAAATCAGTTTAAATAAAATGTAGCAAAATAACCAATTTTAATTAATGATTCTAAATTTAAAGCGACTTAAAAGAACAAAACATATTTTAATTATAACAAATAAATACAAATAGAAATTCAACTGATCAATCAAATCTTGTTACTTGTAACGCTAAACTAAAAAAGAAAATGTATCAAAATACGACCAAATAAAGTGTATAATCGTTTTCCTTTTTAATTAAAGTAAGTGTTCAAA
>JAWQRJ010000314.1:0-22798 GCA_033557515.1 Diorygopyx duplodentatus
TTAGTTGTAGGAACTCTGACATTAATTGCACTGATTTGTGAAGTGTAAAATTTTCGAAACCACCTATCTGCATTGTTTTCCAAGGCTAACTGGATCAGTGGTACAAAATAGTTTAATTTCCCAAAATCTTGTTATTTCTCATCAATGGCTGACAATAAAGTATGAAAAGTATATATATTTGGAAAGCTCTTTTAATAAGGGTTCCCAGTAAAGAAAGAAAAATATAACCTTCCATTTAAAATAAGAAAATTATATATAATATCTTTTTAACTGTTAACACAATAAAAAAATAAATGAATCCATCATATTCTATCTCAAAAAGTTACTTAAGAATGTTTTGTCAGATGCTCAAAATTATAAATAACAATGCAGCTAGAGCACATTCGAGAAATTGGCAAAATTTGAATTTTGATGGATATCTTGATAACGGTTAGAGAGCTTCAGACACTGACATCAGATTTGTGCTATCTAGCACCAAAACACGACTTCCCATTTAAAACCATCGAAAATGGGACACCTGTACATTGGAACCTATCAGACATTAAGTTTTTGTTTGTTATAGAAATGTAAAAAAATAATTTTTGATTAATTATTACCTTAGAGTTACTTTGTTTAATATTTCCTTATACAAATAGGTATTATATTAAATCTCGGTACGTTTAGTGTTAATTAAATATGATGTTCGAGGATTACTTGCGGCAAAATTATGATAATTTATAGAGTAATTTAAATAAAAGTAAATAAATTAACGCATATTTAACATAACTTGCACAAAATATTTATCGCTACAAAACTCTCTAATCTGTCGTATCTTATCGCTTATCATTACATTGTTGGTTATTTAACGGCCGATTAAAAATTTATAATGAGACCGTTTGTAGAGGAGTTTCTGATTCAGAATTTACGCCGTACTACTAGTTGTAGTGGATTATTATCGATTCCTCTGTATAGCGCGCAGAAGTTTTCGGGTACGGGCAGGTCACGAATCCTTGCCAATTCCAAATAGGGGTAAATTTCTGCCCTGCCACAACTCCGCTGGTCGATTGGAGTTGTGGCCCCTTCCATATCGCCCGGAGATCCCCTCGCGGCCCCTCCGTCACCCGCGACGCTCCACGCATCGCCGAATGGCGGGGAGACACGATCGCCATCTGGCCCCGGGAAACACAATCACATCAGTTCAACGCCGACTCGATTTCGCGTTCCGTACGGCCGATGTAAATACGCGTCCATACAGGATGTTTATGGTTTGATGGTGAAAGACTTTAGTAACAATTCGAGGTGCTGTAGACTTTAGAAAGGTGTCGGGAACGAACTGTTGTGCTAAAAAGCGTGCGGACCGACTAAACCGGGCGTGGCTGTCCAGTTCATTACTCATCACCGATCGTTAACTGTCACAAAAAAATTCGTTGCATCGCGCGATGTGTTAGTGCGCTTCCCGCTTAATAAAGGATCATTCATAATGAGTGCGAATAATGTAAATCCAGCACCTGTGCCGCCGACAACGCAGGCGACGGCCACTATAAAAAGTAGACCCAATATTATGCCCAGTAGTTACATGTACACATCGAGTAGCGGATTGTTGAATCGCAGCAATGAAAATAAACCAACCCCTCCACCTACGTTGCCCAAGTACACCTCAAGTTTCAATGCCGGTAGCGGTCTAAGAGAACGCGAAAAAGACAGTATCGGTGGCTCATATAGACTGTCAAGTTTAGATAGACTGGCGATGCGGCAAAAATTCATGGATTCCAATGGAACACCTCCCACACAAACGAACGGCAGCGAAGCTTCACTGCAAACCAAGCGGGAGATATTCTTCACATCGACCGAACCGAAACAAGACTCGAACCGACTAAACAAAGTTCCTTCCCAAGAGAAACCGCCCGAGAAGTGCAGTCCGGAAACCACCAAAGACGAGGGGAAAGAAGTGTCGCTGCCCGAGGTCATCAAAGAACGCCCAAAGCTCAAAGAACTGGACGGTTATGTAGGCTTTGCCAATCTTCCCAACCAAGTGTACAGGAAAGCCGTCAAAAAGGGATTCGAGTTCACTCTGATGGTCGTCGGAGAGTCCGGTTTGGGCAAATCGACCCTCGTCAATTCCATGTTCATGACCGAAATATACAACTCTGCCGATTACCCCGGACCAACCCAACGACTCAAGAAAACGGTAGCAGTCGAAACCACCAAAGTCCTGCTCAAAGAAAACGGCGTCAACTTGTTGCTGACGATGGTCGATACGCCGGGATTCGGCGACGCAGTCGACAACTCAAACTGTTGGGTGCCGGTAATCGAGTACATAGAATCCAAATACGAAGACTACCTAAACGCTGAAGCCAGAGTTACACGTAAGCAAATCCCAGATCAACGAGTCCACAGCTGTGTTTATTTCATCCAACCTTCCGGGCACGGTCTGAAATCCCTCGATATAGAGTTCATGAAGAGGCTCTGCGATAAAGTCAACATAATCCCGGTAATCGCGAAAGCAGACACTCTCACTCCAGACGAGTGCGCGTTATTCAAAAAACAAATCCTCAACGAAATCGCACAGCACAAAATCAAAATATACGAATTCCCAGACACCCTCGAAGACGACGAGGAACACAAACTGAATAAATCCCTTCGGGAGCGCGTCCCATTCGCAGTCGTAGGTTCCAATGTGGTCATCGAACAAGACGGTAAAAAGATCAGAGGTCGAAAGTACCCGTGGGGTGTTGCCGAGGTAGAAAACTTAGAACATTGCGACTTCATAGCTCTAAGGAACATGGTCATACGTACCCATTTGCAAGACTTGAAGGACGTTACAAACAACGTGCACTACGAGAACTACCGGTGCAGGAAGCTTGCTGGGTTGGGAGTCGACGGGAAACCAACCAGGATATCCAACAAGAACCCGTTGGCTCAAATGGACGAGGAGAAACGCGAACACGACCTGAAGATGAAGAAGATGGAGGCGGAAATGGAGCAGGTGTTCGAGATGAAAGTGAGGGAGAAGAAGCAGAAGTTGAAAGACAGTGAGATGGAGTTGACGCGAAGACACGAGGGGACTCGAAAAACTTTGGAACAGCAGGCGAAAGAGTTGGAGGAGAAGAGAAGACAGTTTGAACTGGAGAAGGAAGAGTGGGAGAAGGAGAATCAAGTCACACTCGAGGAATTACGAAGAAGATCTTTGGAGGGAAGTAGAGAAACGGTTGACGGTAAGAAAGAGAAGAAGAAAAAAGGTTTATTTTAAGTTTCCAATTATTTTGCATACCGAAAGAAGCTGAATTAATTTTTGTTTAGGTGAAAAACAGATGTTCAAAAAAAAATATGGCTTTGATTAAAAAAAGGAAAAACCGTATCTTTTGATTTCAAAAAATCACAGCCACCCACATTTTTTTTTGGAACATCATACAAAATCACTTTATATGTATAAAAATAGTGAGACTGTAAAACTTGTATCAGAAGATAAAAACAATTAGCCTAATTGACTTAAATAAAAAAAAACAAAATAAGAATAAATAATTAACTTTAACTGCCAACTTTCTAAGAAATAAGTATCTGTGTAATTTTATCTACTTGCCCTATTATAATATTTTATACGTGATTGATTAGAGATCCCTCTTCTGAAGGCAAAAGCTGTATGTTTAGAGAGTAATATTATATTATATTAAAGATGAAGAGTATATATAGCGATTATTTATATGAACCGACATTAATTCAAAAATTATTATTGCCCTCGTATTTGGACGGTCCGCTTTGATGCATTGTGCCATCGTTTCTTTTTATTTTTTATTATACATGTACGTAATTTTGTGCAAATAAATCCTTTTAAGTACCAGACTGCCGCTATTTCGTGATTTTATTTCAATACCCATAACAAGTCTCACTTTACAGCAATAAGTAAGTAGGTATCTATTTCACTTATCTAGTAGCATTTTTGTATATTTACAAACGCATCCTGCTAGGAGATTAAATAAAATTTGTATTAATAATTAATAGCATAGTAATTTTACAGGTATTGCTTGCTATCATAAATACTTCTATAAGATATTATTTAACATCGCACATGTACAAATTTATATGCAAAATAAACTTTTTATCAACTAACCAATGCTAAATAAAGATTTAAAATATCTTAACAATTGACTAAATTCAATTTTTTACCTACGAAAATGCGTTCTTAAAAACAATATCGTAAATATAAGATAGATATCACCACATTTATAAAAATTATTTAACACCATACACATACAAATTAAATGCAAAATAAACTTTTTATCAACTAACAAAACACACTAAATAAAGATTTAAAATACCTTAACAATTGACTGAATTCAATTTTTTATCTATGGAAATGCTTTCATAAAAATGATATCATAAATATAAGATATTATTAACACCATACACATACAAATTAAATGCAAAATAAACTTTTTATCAGCTAACAAAAAACGCTAAATAAAGATTTAAAATACCTTAACAATTGACTGAATTCAATTTTTTACCTACGAAAATGCGTTCCTAAAAACGATATCGTAAATATAAGATATCACCACATTTATAAAAATTATTTAACACCATACACATTAAACAATTAAATGCAAAATAAACTTTTTATCAACTAACAAAACACGCTAAATAAAGATTTAAAATACCTTAATTGACTAAATTCAATTTTTTATCTATGGAAATGCTTTCATAAAAATGATATCAAATATATAATATATCAAAGATATTATTTAACACCCCACACATACAAATTTAAATTCAAAATAAAGTTTTTATTAACTAACAAAAAACGCTAAATAAAGATTTAAAATACCTTAACAATTTTGACTGAATTCAATTTTTTACCTATGGAAATGCTTTCCTAAAAATGATATCAAAGTCTAATATATTATTTAACACCGCACATACAAATTTAAATGCAAAAATAAAGTTTTTATTAACTAACAACCAACGCTAAATAAAGATTTAAAATACCTTAACAAATGAGTAAATTCAATTTTCATTCATTTTTTCCAATCTATGGAAATGCTTTTAATTGGTGAAATTCACATTCTCGATTAACTTATATCAGAATATACCAGGTGACTATAAATGATGGTGATTTTGGCAACGTATTTGAAATGTTGAAGTACTTCATTTGCAACTTCACAATGTGAAACCAAACTTTCAGTGTTCGTCTCAGTTTACATATATTATAAGCATACCCTAATTTGAACGTTTACATTTTATTTTATTTCTAAAAATTAATAAAGAATACATTCCTGACTCACCGAGCTCTGCTGGGTTTCCTAAGCACTATTTGTTTCGATAGCTATTCTTTGATTATTTAATTTCTACTATTAACAATTTTTATGAACGTCTTTCTGAAGAGAACACATGCCGAGAATATGAAGAAAACAATGTTTAATGGAAGTGTGCTTTTCATTTTTGACACACATCAAGTACACGAAACATAATATTGTATTCATATCAATGACCCTCCATATTCAAAATATGTTCTTTTCCCCCAGATTTATACTTATTTAACTTACTTTAACCGCTCATGTGATTAAATGAATTTTTGCATCCTACAACAAATTCCTACCGTTTCAACCGAACCATTTCTTAAATATTTTAAAATTATTTGACTACTTTATTTGTCCTGTTTGTACTGTTTTATTTGTACTTTATTTATGATTAGTTTAGTGGCACCTTAACTTCCCTTTACATACCTAACAATTGCTTAAAAATTGTATTTTTATGTTATTTATAAAGAGTGATATCTAGACACCTACGTAAAAATGAAATATCTCTTTAATATATATGATATGCAATTTATGGTAAAATTTTACCCGCATCCTATACCTATCGTTAAAAATTATGCACTTAATTGAAAGTTGCTCGCCTTAATTCAAAATCATATTTATATGTTCTTTGTTAATCATTGTATTGTAAGTTGTATTATTATCAATTTTTATTAACGTGTTTTTAAAGACTAGCCATGCGAAGCAACTGACCAAAACAATTGGTTCTTAATAAGTGACGATAGCAAAAAAGATTTCTAGATTAACAAAAACTCAAATTTTATTTTAGGTCCAATTTCTGTTCCGAAATATATTGAGCGTCTGCAAATATCATTTTATATTTGATACTTAATATTCTAAGTTAAACATACTTTTGATCCTAATAATTTTTTTGCTAATAAAAAGTATTTATGTATTTATTACTCTGATTATTGTTAAACACCTGGTCGCCCGATCTTTGCTAAGTTTCTCAAATACTGTATATTTAATTTAAAATTGTTTACCTATCCGACTTTTTGTACCAAACTTTACTTCAGTTGCTTCTTTTGAAGTGCTTTTGATTTTGAACACGGACATAAAATGGCGGCCAATCGCGTTACTTTACACATCTAGGGACTTTAATGGATCCGCAGGTTAACCTCAATGTTCAACTCTCGTCGCCTTGACAGACTGTTGCGAACACATGATACCCTGACGTCAACTTTTTTTTTTAAGTTCACCGAACCATCGCAGGCTGATCGTCGTAAGCTTAATCGAAATTCGCATTGTCGTGATTCTATAATTAAACGGAAAGAACTTCCACGCCTTCTAGATCTTGAAAACTATGACATTGTTGATTGTGGTTGCCTATCTGCATTTATGAAGTTCCATATATGCTATGCATGGTGAGTCAGGCAACAGTAACATAGTTGTTACATATTTGCTAAATATTTATCATTATGAAGAAACATTCCTCACATTTTTAACACTCGACCTTAGTAGATAAGTTGAAAAATCCGCAGGTGAACGATATCGTAGAGTCGAGTTTAGGTACAAACCATGACTCACAATTACAATGACAGACTTGTATGTTGATAGACAATTATAGTACATCGGATATAAATCTGAAAATTGATTTAAAAAAATATATTTTAATTGGTTGGTGGAATCTGAATATGTAGTAGAAAAGTTCAAAATGGGATATGACTTGAAATTTCGAAACTTTGGTAATTTACAGAATGCGAATGTAATTCAAATGTGCGGATACGTGATAAAAAATTGTTGCAACATATTTCTGGGATTGCTAAATACAAATATAAAGTTAGGGATGTAAAACAATGAAAGATTTATTTTAACATGCTTTAGAGTGGTTGTATAAAGTCAAAAATTTAAAATATGAAAAGCAAATTATTTTATTTTATTATGAAATTGGGAAATATCGGATTTTGGATAACTGTTGAAATACAAATTATTAGAAATTAATAATAATAATATATATATGTTGGAATTTTAAATTTACTAATAATAACAATAATAGTTTATTTCCGATTAAGACACGTGAGTACATTTCAATTCTAATTTTAAATAGTTTATTTTTATTATATCAAATAATTGAAAATCTGAGGGCATTCTAAGAAAATCCTATATCAATTAATTTTAGTTAAAAACCATTGAAAGAAAGGCGGGTTTCATTTAAATTAATAACCATAAAGCTAAACTTGCTACCGTTTGAACTCTGAGGAAATTCTAAGACAATTTCACTAATTTTGATAAACACCAACACACGATTTCCGTTTAAAATCCTCAAGGTCAAAGCGTCAATGTTCGATATTTATTACTTGAAGGATTATTAAGACGGCAGACAATTTATAAAACGGGAGGAAACCAGTGAAGGTTGGAAAGAGTTGGTTATTAACTTAAATTTAATAACCATAAAGCCTTTGGGATTCGCTCTTCTCTTTTTGTATTGGAACATCTTTCATTTTTATTATTAGTCAAATAACGAAAGAATATGAAGAATATTGCATTTCCTGCAATATCTCACTTACTGAGAACATTTAACATAATTATTTTTAATTGCTATAAGGAAAAACAAATCAAAAACTAATATTGAAAACAGAAAAAAAACGGTATGTTCTTATATAGGGAAAATTGAAAGCTGTAAAGGTATGTATACCAATTAAATTTTTTTTTGAAAAAGCGGTTGTTGCTTTGCAGAAAGTTTGGGATAAATGTATGCTTGTACATTTGTACATTGTTAAAATGTTGTATATCAAGACGGCGTTGTTCCCTTAACATTTGGAATGGTATTTCATTTTACATTTAACATTTCATATATATATATATTTTATACATAATTGTATATGGATTATCATATACAATTATCAATTTACTGGAAAAATTAAACTAATCAAAATATACGAATAGCCTGTATATTATTACAGAGTGCGGAATTCTTTGTTAGAAAAGTTAAAGATATATTTACTGTACACCGTAACTGTATTTCTTAAAATTAATTGCAAAGAAAGATATGGATTTTCATATACAATTATCAATTTACGGGAAAAATAAAACTAATCAAACTATACGAATAACCTGTATATTATTACAGAGTGCGGAATTCTTTGTTAGAAAAGTTATAGATATATTTCATATATATATTTTATATATAATTGTATATGGATTATCATATACAATTATCATTTTACCGGAAAAATTAAACTAATCAAAATATACGAATAGTCTGTATATTATTGCAAAGTGCGGAATTCTTTGTTAGAAATTTTAAAGATACATTTACTGTACACCGTAACTGTATTTCTTAAAATTAATTGCAAAGAAAGATATGGATTTTCATATACAATTATCAATTTACCGGAAAAATTAAACTAATCAAAATATACGAATAGCCTGTATATTATTACAGAGTGCGGAATTCTTTGTTAGAAAAGTTAAAGGTATAGTTACTGTACACCGTAATTGTATTTCTTAAAATTAATTGCAAAGAAAGATATGGATTTTCATATACAATTATCAATTTACCGGAAAAATCGAACTAATCAAAATATACGAATAGCCTGTATTTTATTACAGAGTGCGGCATTCTTTGTTAGAAAAGTTATAGATATATTTACTGTACACCGTAACTGTATTTCTTAAAATTAATTGCAAAAAAAGATGTGGATTTTCATATACAGTTATCCATTTACCGGAAAAATTAAACTAATCAAAATATACGAATAGCCTGTATATTATTACAGAGTGTGAAATTCTTTGTTAGAAAAGTTAAAGATATATTTACTGTACAAGCTATATTTACTGTATTTCTTAAATAATTGCAAAGAAAGATAGGGATTTTCATATACAGTTATCCATTTACCGGAAAAATTAAACTAATCAAAATATTCGAATAGTCTGTATATTATTAGAGTACGAAATTCTTTGTTAGAAAAGTTAAAGATATATTTACTGTACAAGATATATTTACTGTATTTCTTAAATAATTGCAAAGAAAGATATGGATTTTCATACACAGTTATCCATTTACTGGAAAAATTAAACTTATCAAAATATACGAAAGCCTGTATATTATTACAGAGGCGGAATACTTTGTTAGAAAAGTTATAGATATATTTACTGTACAACGTAACTGTATTTCTTAAAATTAATTGCAAAGAAAGATATGGACTTTCAAATACAGTTATCCATTTACCGGAAAAATTAAACTAATCAAAATACACGAATAGCCTGTATATTATTACAGAGTGCGGAATTCTTTGTTAGGAAAGTTAAAGATATATTTACTGTACACCGTGTAACTGTATTTCTTAAAATGAATTGCAAAGAAAGATATGGATTTTCATATACATTTATCCATTTACCGGAAAAATTAAACTAATCAAAATATACGAATAGCCTGTATATTATTACAGAGTGCGCAATTCTTTGTTAGAAAAGTTAAAGATATATTTACTGTACACCGTAACTGTATTTCTTAAAATTAATTGCAAAGAGAGATATGGATTTTCATACACAGTTATCCATTTACTGGAAAAAATAAACTTATCAAAATATATATACGAAAGCCTGTATATTATTACAGACGTGGAATACTTTGTTAGAAAAGTTATAGATATATTTACTGTACACCGTAACTGTATTTCCTAAAATTAATTGCAAAGAAAGATATGGACTTTCAAATACAGTTATCCATTTACCGGAAAAATTAAACTAATCAAAATATATCTTAAAAACAAGTGTATTTTAATAAAAAAAGAATTTGTGGAATTCGAGTACGCATTGATATAAGGAGTGTTTTATTTAATATAATGAAGTTGGTGGCAACTTCCGGTATAATCAGTAGCATCCAGATGTAAATATTTCAATAGAAAAGGGTATTTCGATTAACCTTTAATTCCTCAGATGTGGCTGATAAAAGCACATAGTGGGAAAAGTTCCAGTAAAAGATAACTGTATATATCAATAACCAATTGAATTTTTAACTTAGCTTTAAGTATATAACTTTGAACATACTAAAACTTGTACTTTTTGAAAAAATCGACGTAGGATGGGTAAAAGTAGGGTATTTAAACAAATGGTACCAAGTTTTCTTCAATATTTTTTTACATCTATCTTTTTTTGCTTTGCCAAGAAACATTGAATTAATTAATGCTAAGTTAAAAAGGCCCAAAAAGAAAAACGGAATCTTGAAACAAAACCTCGTCGTCATTAGAGGTTAAAAATTCTTGAAGTGGTGAAGAATTTTTAACTAACTAATATTTACATTTATAATTAATAACATGAAAAGATTTACTGCTTTGTACCTGAAATTGCCAAACTAGCATCTTTTTATATGATTTTGTTTTATGCAGAAGAAACCAAAAACTCATACTTAATCAGATATAAAAATTTTCAAAAGAATATCTAACAATGAAATAATAGTTAATTAGTTCCCTATTTGCCAGTAGATATGGTCTAAATTAACATTACATTTAATTTCCAGTCGAGCATTTTATCGCTAATACTGTAGATATAGAATTAGATAGAATTTCGAATATCTGGGTTTGTAGGAACTGGGTGAAAATCTGCTAATGAAAGTAGGGATAACTAAAATGGTAATAATAGTAATATATTGGGTTTACAATAGGTTTTATTATAATAACAGCAGATTTTTCTGCTTTGTTTCCTCTTAATTTTCTTGTCCTGTATTTTGGAATTTTGATGTTAAGTCCATGGGTGTGCTCATTATAAATGGCCAATTGTGGAGATTTATTAGCTTGGTGCTAATAAATCTCCATTAGGAATTTTTCATTCAAAGATGGGAAAAGACATCTTTGAATAATCACAACATTCATTCAAATAACAATAACGCTAAAAGAAAAGAAGCGATTAACAACGCTATAACGAAGATGTGTAAACTAGGTTTGAAATTAATATTTCTCTCCGTTTGAAGTATTTCCGCCCGGAAAACAGATTCTAGTTCAAATTGAACAATAGA
This sequence comes from Diorygopyx duplodentatus, assembly GCA_033557515.1. Lineage (NCBI taxonomy): Eukaryota > Metazoa > Arthropoda > Insecta > Coleoptera > Scarabaeidae > Diorygopyx > Diorygopyx duplodentatus. Next base: position 11,248 of record JAWQRJ010000314.1, read on the forward strand.
CGGGCTCAAATCCACTCCGCCAAGCAAAACAATTTAGACGTTAAACTCGGTCAATGAACAAAGGCAAAACCGTTTAACCCCAAATAAAAATTACCGCCATGTTCCGTATAAGCCGCTGGACGCAGAGCTATTCGTTACCGCTGACAGTGACGTCGTTAATGTAGGTCATGTCGTATAAAGACAAAATTAAAGATTAATATTCTGCTGAAGCTAGATAATAAAACGGGGCTTTCGGAATGAACAAAATAGATGGAATTCTAACAATAAAGTAGTGAATTTAAAGCGAATAAGTACTGCTGAGTTTGCAAAATTATGAGTATTGAAGTAACAGGAATAATAGAATTATTTCTATTCAGTTCTTCATGATAACAATGAATACCAAAATTAGTTCCAGATGCCACTACAATAATTCCAGATAACAAGTATTACATAATTTTGTAATCATTTGTTTTGTACCGTATATGAAGTATGTAGTTTTATGGTCATAAACATAACCAACTTTGTTTTTAATTACGAATCTAAGCTTTTTTTAATCCTCCCACATATAATGTAGTAGATTTGTATAGATCATATGCAGCAAATACACGACTTCTTATAGGCATGTTTTCAATCATCCGTATTAATAGTGAATTATATAATACATCAATATTTATCGAATAGCATCGATTTTAATAAGAATACACGAAAGTGGACCTTTCGTTCCAAAAAATGCATCGCCTACTAGATATCCTCAAAAAACTGATAATTGTCATTTTTCAAAGCAATTAAGGCTTGTTTAGGTATCTATTTTTAAGACGTCCTTAAAGATATCATATTCTCCAAGGTCAAATTCGATAAACGCGCATTCTTCTTTGTGCTCGAATGGGAACGTGTCGTTATGGCTGGTGCCCCAATATGCATATAGATAGATAATATTACAGCCTTATACATATGGGACTGTGAAATACGAGACCGTAAAAATTGTGTAGTTTGGTTGCCTTGCATACTTACTGCGCACTTTGATTAGGATCCAAGGTGGTCACGGGCGAACGGTAATTATCCACTTTGTCTATTGGTGCTCTACCTGGGTTCGCAATTAGTCCGCAATTGTTTCGTACTCATTCTATATAGGGCACTAACGCATTTGCTGTCATAAGAAGAGCTAACAAGGAAATGCAATTCCCACCTACGAATGACGCGGTACAAGCAGATTGTTACTTAACAGATAGAAACAGGCAACGATCACGGGTTATACCTATGTTTTCTATTCTTACATTTCCTGCTGATGGCTTAATTGAAAGCAACAATGAAAGAGTTTGCCACTTGAAATTGCTAAAGCCTATGTTGGTAGAATAAACTTTGAAATTTAAATGATCACGTTTTTCATCAATAGCTCTTTGTGGAGTCCTGCAAATCAAGTGTATAGGTTTGCGGTATTTATTTCACTTTGTAAATTCCTGATGAGTAAGTCATGGGTTTCTTTCCGGGAAACTATTGCTCAATGTGACCCTGATAATATTGTGGTCGGATATAATCGTTGCAGTGGGCTATTAATATAGGAACCACTGATGATTTTGCTGCGTTTTTGACAGCATTTAAAATTGACATCATATTAATTAAAAAATGAAACAGCTTGGTTTAACTAATGCTACTGTTAATTATGACTTCTACAATATTTTCCCATCAATTTATGCTAATAGTACATGTAGTTACTTTACATACGATTTAATTGGTGACTCATAATGATGTGCAAGTCGTCAATGAAAACAACAAATATCAAGCAAGATCTCCAGATTGGAGAGGCGGCTCGACCTTAGGACTTCAGATCGAGACGAAAGAGTAAAGAAGTCAACTCAATGAATAGTTTCAAGGTCGATCGGGTTAGTGACATTTTTCCAGAGTAACAGCGGCCATTGTAAATCTGGAGTACGTTGTGGTCTTTCAAAATTAGAACGGGTTCCGCATGAACCGACTTTATGGGCGTTTCAGAGTAACTGTAAGAAGAACTGCTGAGTTATTCTGGTAATAATCGACTTTATATTGGCGATTAATGGCTCACGGAGGATGCGAAACGATTGTTGGCATCGCTTTGCTTTCGCTCATTAACTGTTATTGTACCGTTGCACAATGGCATCGGGAAACGTTGTGGTTAACCAAAACAAAAAATAATCAATTGCGCACTTATATGACGTTCCGGTGGAACATTAATCATAATCGTAAAATGTAGAACCAACATGAAAACATCCATAAAACTCGAGCTAGAAATGTAATATAGTGTGGTTTTCCAATTGGATTTGACATTATATCCATACACATCCTAAGCAGGCTCTTTAATAACGTAAATTCATTTAAAATATGCTAAAACAACAGAAAAGATATATTTCAAGAACTTCTACGAAGCGTTAATAAATTACGTTCATTATTAAGTTTATGGTTGGAGTCAGTGATGCCTTTTAACTCATTAACCCAAATTTGCGCAATCTACTCCTACGTAGGTCACAGCACATCTAGTTATAAATTAATCTTAAGTGCAAGTAGCAATTTGAATCATCTCCACTCCAACCGTAAGAATTGAAATTTTTTATTGTACCGGTACTAGATCTTAAGATGGCAATGCAAAAGTGGTCTATAAGTTATGAAAGAATTAGGGCACGATCGTTGAGCCTTAGATTATTAAAGAAAATAGAAATTCTTGAGCAACCGCAAGTTCAACTTGAATGGTGAATAGGTCAGATATTTCCTTGTAAAGAGAATGCGAATAGTATATGGTAAGGCATTTTGCTTCAATAAGTTGAGGATATTCATAAGGAAACCGTGAGTGCTAGAAGAAGTGTTTTAAGGGGTTACGTTTTACCGGAAATTTTTGAAAAAATACATTTTTTTTATCACAATAAACAAAGATTGAATTCTGTCGTGTGGTCCATTATCGTAATGGTAAATCATTCCAAGTTTTAGCACTGATGTGACGATGCCTTTAATCCAGATTATGATCAAGTAATATTAATCATCAGAGTCAACGTGACGATTTGTGATTCCCAGATTTCTTTTATTATACTATGGTTATGTGGAACTGGATCGACAAATCATGATACGGTTGAATTTAAAATAAATCTTTGGCCCTTTGACTTTAATCGTCTTTTGATGTTAATTTATAACTTAGAAGCTTCTTCCGAAGACGTATTCAGCAGGTAATTGAAACCCGCAAAATGCAAAAACCGGAAACTATTAATGACGCATCTCACTCCAATATCTTATGCAAAGCCCTCTAGAAGAATGATGGGCTATAGATATTGATGCAAATAATCCAATTACAATAAGATTTATTTTTTAAAAGTTTTTCAGAAATTTTTCAGAAATAAATCAAAACATTATTACCAATTCAGATATAAAACATGTTTCATACATTGGCAGTTCGTGAATTTTTTTGAAGGAGACCAAATTAAAGAAATGTTTAAATATGACTTTAAATCAGGGAGTTTTTGTGTTTTAGATTCAGTTTCCGAAAATTCACTTTCCCAACTTTGTCCTAACTTTTATATCTTATAGTCCAATTTTTTTTGTCCGAGTTACAAAAACTCCGGCAGTCTAACCAATTGTGGAATAAACGATTAATATTTATTAAACTGGGCACTCCGCCAATCCTGACTGTCTTCTGGAATGCATAGGTTTTATCTATTTTATTGGCTATGATGTTTCCTGAAAACTATATTTTCGGTAGTGTTTTTTCCAATCTAATGAAAATTAATCTTTCATTTCTTCTTCGTTGGCTAGATTTCCGGAGTTTTGATTAGACTTTCCGGGTTGATCACACGCTATATTAAAATAAACAATTTTCCAGGAAAATTCCTAGAAACTAGTTACCTGGTCTAATTTAATAGTATACGAAAAGCTTTTATTATTTTTTTGCAATTTTATAGAAATCAATTTTATAGAAAATTATAGAAATTATTTTTAACAAAAATTACTCTTTATAAAGAATTTTATGTGGGCTGAAAAGTAACTAGTTATTACTAGTTTTAGACGTATAAAAAGTCGTTTCAACATACCCTGTATGTTGAATCGATTTTTATTTCAAAAAATAAGAAAACGTTAAATTACAATAAGAATTGTTAAATTTATTTAACAAATATTAAAACTGTCAATGGCAGTTTAGTGTATGAAATTTGAATGAAATTTTTTAAAATCGTGAAACTATTCAAAATGGAATGATGTCTCCAAGAGATGTATGTCGTTTTTAATTCGCATTCTTAATTTTATTAATTAGATTACTGTGATAACCAGCTTTGGTAATCTGCTACTGAATTTAAGAAACAAAAATTTATATTTCTGTTCGTATTATGAATGTGCATGTTTTAGTAATGTTCTAAATTTAAATTAGAAGTAGAACGAATTTATTAATACTAGCCAATATTAATACTAGCTAATTATTAATTTACTTATATTAAAAGAATATTAAGAGAAGACAATTATTACTTCTTCATTAATGATGAAGTATTAATAATTTCTTTCTTTCAATACTACGAAAGATATACACACCTTATGAATGATTTAAAAAAAGATACTGTAAAAAAACTTAATTTAAGTACCTTATTTTCAAACAAGTTATCAAATGAGATTTGGTTTTTATGATTTTTTTGCTCTTTTATAGAATACAAAAAATGTACAGTGTGTAACATTTAATATGTATTTCATTTTGTTTTCAGTAAAAATTGTTCTTTAAAAAGAATTTTGAATACACTGAAAAGCAACCTGCAATACGTAAAAAAGCCAGATGCAACACACAGCTCGTTAAAAAAAATAAGAAAACGTTGAATTGAAAAAAGTTTTTTCTAATGTCAATGGATGTTTGGTATATGAAATTTGAGTTTCATATATCACACGCCCATTGACATTAGAATCCCAGATATTTTTTAAAGTTATCAATTTTTGGCAAAAATTTTTTTATACGGTAGATAACCGCCTTCATCGAAGGTGGCTATGGGAATAATACAGCACATTTCACTGGTAAGAATTACTATGTATCAAAAGTGAAATAGTAAGAAATTTTGCATTCATATTTACACTACGGCAATAAAACTTTATCACGTATTCAAAATGAAATAATGTTTCGAAAAGATGTTTTGCTTTTAACTTGCATTCTTAATTTTATTGATTATTTAACTCTGACAACCAGCTTTGGAAATGTATTACTAAATTTAAGAAACAAAAATTGATGTTTCTGTTGAATAGATATGTTTTAGTAATATTTAGAAGTATAAGGAAACTATTAATATTGGCCAATATTAATACTAGCTAATTATTAATTTTCTTCTACTAAAAAAAATGAAAGATACAGACTTTAAGAACTCAAATTATAATGAGAAAATTGAAAAACTACCTTTCGATAAATCCACGGGTGGTTAATTGGTTAATATGATGGTAATTATTTAACAATTTAATTTGTTAAACATAAAAATATATAATAACATAAAAGTAGTAATAGTCCTGCAATTATATTAGCTGCTATCGAACTGCTAATGTCCCGGGACGAATAATATTTCTAATAGTTTCAATACATACTATAAAAGACATTAATACTGGGGGTGTTTCCTAAGGGACTAAGTGAGCAAATATATGTATGGTATTATTAATTCATCCAAAAATTATAAATCTTAATCATAATGGTAACGATAGTGATAAAGTTAAAATTAAATGACTTGTTTTTGTAAAAATATACGGGAATAAGCCTAAAAAATTATTAAACATAATTATAGAAAAAAGTGAAATAAGTTATTTCTTTAATAGAATTATTTCCTAATAATTTTTTTAAAATTTTAAATTCTCTATGTAATGTAATAATAATAATTTTATTTCATAAAAAATTATAACGTAAAAATTATATATTGATTAATCCCGTAATCAATATATAGTAGGTAAAAATAATAAGCCTAAAAATGTTCTTAATCAATTTAATGAAGTTCTTAAATAAGTTCTTGGGTTAAATGAAAATAAATTTGTTATCATTTTCAATTAATTTTAAAAGTTTTTATTTTTTTAAAAATAAGTTTTAATTTGATAATCAAATATATAATAATTTGTTATGTTAAATAATATAAAAATTATACAAAATATTAAAAATCATAGTAATCAATTTAATGGTGCTATTTGTGGAATCACAAATTACTCTTTAAATGAGTGATTTTAGCTTGACAAGCTAATGTTATGGGGATTAACTAAATTTTTTCTTCAGAAGTAATTGCTAAATTACTATTACCGTATTTTACGGACTACAAGACGCACTTTTTTCTTCAAAAAATTGCCTCCAAAATTCAGATGCGTCTTATACTCGAAGAAGGCTAAATGTGCAAATTGTAACAAAATGCTTACAAATTAAGGTGCGTCTTATAATGTCTTATGGTTTAAGAGACCAATACTTGCGTTTCAGTAATCTAATGATTAAATTTTATTTATTCGTTTGAGGAAAAAATTAATTGAAATTCTTTCAATTACAATTGGTATAAATCTATGATTTGCACCACAAATTTCAGAACATTGTAAAAAGAATAATCGATTTATTTATTAAAAATTGAATTTGATTTAGTCGTTCCAGAGTAGCATCAATTTTAACACTTATTGATGGGATAGTTCAAGAATGAATTATATCTTCAGATGTGACTAATATTCGAATTTGTGAATTATAAGATAATGTAGTGCGATTATCTATATCTAATAATCGAAAATTATTTATTTTTATTTGGAATTATGTATGAATCAAATTCAATTTTTTTTAAATCGGAATATTCGTAAGATCAATATCATTGATGCCCAATTATTTTAATTGAAACTAAAGGATTATTGATTTCATCTAATAAATATAATAATTGTAATGAAGGTAATGCAATAAAAATTAATGTTATTGCCGGGATAGTCCAAATAATTTCGATTTTTTGATTTTCTAAAAGATAGCGATAATTAAATTAATTAAAAAATAAAGTTTTTATTAAGTAACTTACATTAATAGTAATTATTAATCAAATTAATAATTAGTAATTGTTGAATTAGTGGGGAAGCTGCATCTTGCAATAAGGTTCTTTTTCAAGTTGCTATTTCTAAAAAAAAGTATAATCTTTATATGTGAAGCTTAAATTCACTGCACTAATTTGCCATATTAGAAAAAATTAATTTGTTAAAATAGGTAATTCATCGTATCTATGTTCAGCTGGTGGTATTAATTGAAATCATTCAATTGATGTTGTTATCCTTAAGGTCTAATTGATTTTCGTATCGATACAAATTCATCTCAAATAATAAATAAAAATATAAAAATTCTAATTAATGAAATTAATGAACCGATAGACGAAATAATATTTCATGTTGTATAGGCATCAGGGTAATCTGAGTAACGTCGAGGTATTCCCATTAATCCTAGAAAATGTTGTGGGAAAAATGTTATATTAACTCCAATAAATATAATTAATTTTTTTTTAAATTTAAAGTTTATAGTTAATTCTGTAAAAAGTGGGAATCGGTGAATAAATCCTGCTATAATAGTAAATACTGTACCTATTGATAATACGTAATGAAAATGTGCTACAACATAATATGTATCATGTAATACAATATCAATAGAAGAATTAACTAAAATAACTCCAGTTAATCCGCCAACTGTAAATAAGAATACAAAGCCTAATGCTCAAATTAAGGATAGAGAATAGTTTAGTTGTGTTCCATGAAGTGTAGCTAATCATCTAAAAATTTTAATACCTGTAGGTACTGCAGGTATTGTTGCTCATACAATAAATCCTAAAAGTCCAATTGCTATTATCGTATAAATTATTCCTAAAGTACCAAAGGTTTCTTTTTTTCTACTTTCTTGACTAATAATATGAGAAATTATACAAAAGTCTGGTAAAATTATAATATAAACTTCTGGGTGTCCAGAAAATCAAAATAAGTGTTGGTATAAGATTGGGTCCTCCTGATAGGTCAAAAAATGATATTTAGATTTCGGTCAGTTAGTAATATTGTAATAGCTCCGGCTAGAACTGGCAAAGATAATAATAATAAAGCAGTTAAAGTTACCGATCAAACAAATAATGATATTCGATCAAATGTAATTCCTGTAGATCGTATATTAATTACAGTTGTAATAAAATTAATAGCTCCTAGAATTTATGAAATTCCTGCTAAATGTAATCTAAAAATACAATTAAATCAACAGGGGCTTCTCTATGAGCAATATTTGATGATAAAGGGGGATAAACTGTTAATCCTGTTTCTGCCCCATTTTCTACTATTCTTCTTATTAATAAGAGAGTTAATGTAGGGGGTAGAACTCAAAATCTTATATTATTTATTCGAGGGAATGCTATATCAGGTGCACCTAATATTAATGGCACTAATCAATTAGAAAGTAATAATTGGTATTACTATAAAAAAAATTATAATAAATGCATGGACAGTTACAATAACATTATAAATTTGATCATTTCCAATGAGAGTTTCTGGGTTTCCAAGTTCAGCTCGAATTAAAAGTCTTAATGATGTTCTGGTCATCTTCCAAATAAGAAGTATAATGTTCCAATATTTTTATGATTTGTTGAAAATAATCATATATTCATTAATAGTAAAGTGGCTGGGGTACAAGCGATAAATTGTAAATTTATATACGAAATGTAAATTTCCTTTACTATTTTTAGTTAGTCTTGTAGTCATTATTGCGATATTAAATGGCAAATTTAAAGGAAAATTATTTAAAAATTTAAGGCTCAAAGAAAGAAATTCTTTATTAGAAACTTTGAAGGCTACTAGTTTTGTTACTAACAAGAACTCTCAAATTAAATTTTTTCCTACAAATGTTTTAATGTTATCCATAACTAGCTTCCATAATTTATTTCGGAGATATGGTGAAGAAACTATTTACCAAAGTTAATCTAGGTAGTCCAAGGTGAAAGATATTTTCTTTTATTGAAATTAAAACTACCCTTTAATTTCTATAAAAGAAATTTGTTTTAATTTGTCGTCATTAGAAACTTACTACATGCTGTGCTAATCACATATGGCTTATAATATTTTGATCTACGGTAGAGCAACTAGATTTCAATAGGAAAGAGTCCTCGTTGCAAAAAAAGCGGGTGATACGACTAATTTTTGACGTACACCATATGAAATCTTGTACGCGAAAGTTTAGAGAGTGTTCATTGCTGAACGTGAAGAAAAACTTACACGTCTTCCCAACACAAACAAAATGTCCAATACGGCAACAGTAACGATTTTTTAACATTTAAGGGAGAAATAGGGATAATTGTCGATAAAGTTCAGCAAGGAAATTTTTCCATAATTCTTCGAAGGCTGCACCTATAATAGGGATTGCGGACGGTTTGATTTGGGGATTTTCTGTCATTTTGCAAACAATATCGCCTGGGTATACAATTAATCCGGAAGTATTCGATGTTTGCTATCATTTACCCTGATCCGTGCATAAAATACTTATTCATGATTCCAAACAAGAAGCTTTATTACCAATTGCCCAACTATTGGAAGAAGCTGCCGAGTCGTGGAATAAAGATTTAAAACATTATCGCGAACATCGGACAAGAAAAATGTCACGCAAAATGACCAACGAGGATTTGCTTAATCGCCTCTTATTGATATCTGACCCGTTAATAACGAGCCTTCGTAAACTTTCGAAAAAACCAGCTGAGACATTTCCATCAGAAGTGCTAAATCCCCTACAGTGATAGTCAACTTAAATTGCAGAAAAACCCCAATTGTGTATAGTAATTAAGAATAATGATTAACAATCGTATTTATTAAAAAATACATTGCGTGTCACATGGAGTCAAATTTTAGTATTAGTGTAGAATGTTTGTAAAATTTCTTTTCGTGTAATTGTAGTAAGCGATCTATATCGTGAAGAAAAATTTACCAAAAAGGTAAATGGACTCACCAATTTCTCAAAAAAGGGGTCAACTGCTCAATATTAAATAACCTGTATAAAATTATTTTGTAATTAAAATAAAATAAATATTCTACGTAATTATCACAAATCCCTCGCCAGTTCACAGTAAACTAACAACGCCGACAATGTAATGAAATCATAAACAAATATCACTACAGGGAGAGTGTAATCAGCTGCGCTGATGATGCAAAGTGAAATGCTAATTGCACATAATAAATTGTCCTACTTTGCCTCATATGGTACCGTTTAAGTTTGCCATATGAGGCTCATAACGGAAGGAAAAGAACACAGGAGTTACTCATCGTTTCGGTCATCAAACGAAAAGGGTTTCCTAACATCTGATTCAAACACGTAAATAGCAGAGCACTGGTTTGGAGAAATGCATTAACATAATCGCGTGTGCTCTTGTGCAGCAGAGTATAAAAGCGGGAGGTAAGCCGATGACTTTTGGCCTTCTAGCATACGATGACTATCGCCTATCACATGTTTACGAGATTTCAGTTCAATAACACGAAACCGCCTTCATACATCTACACGGCGAGACATAAATGAAAGGTTCAAGATCAGGGGCGTACCAACAAAGCCCACACGTTTGATTTGCATCGAAATATAATCGTGTTTGTTTGCATAATGGCTGATATAAGAAGTTCGTTGTCGTGTAAGAATTGTTTAAATTTGATTTTATCTATAGGACAGATGATATTATCTGTATACTTTGTTGCTAATATGCAATTAAAAAATATTAAACAACGCGTAGTTTCACCCAAAATGTTATACTATTAAACGAGCTAATCTTGTTAATTAATTTATTTATTTGCCGACATCGTCACGGGAAAGGCGCAGGTCTTTACTTTAAAAAATAATTTTTTTAAAAACTTTTGAGCGTTTGAAAATCGGTAATATTTGACGTATGATGTGACTGAAACAATCCAAATAAACCGTGCCTCAACTCAAGGTAACCGCACATTTGGGGCCATCGGATGGGCCGAATGTATTGAATGGATTACGACCCGAATTAACCTGTGTTATCTACCAGCCTGCGAGCTCGCCTTTAAAATTTAACCTTGCAAACAACCAGCTGTTAAAATGATGAAAGCCGACCGTTGAGGTTAGCGTGTTATGCGCTGACAGTAACTGTCAAAATGACAAGAGTCGAGCTTTGACGTCAGGATGTCACATGGTGACAGCAGTATATTCAAGGTGACGGGAGGTAAACATTGAAGTTAACCTGTGGTGCCATTAAAGCCCCTAGATGTATAAAGTACCGCGTCAAATTCATGTGCCTTTTTATGTACGCGTCAAATTCAAAATCGAAAGAACTTGCAAGTGAAGTAAAGTTTGATTAAAGAATACAAAAAGCCGCAAAAGTAAATAATTTTAAATGAAATACAACAATAATATGAGTAATAAATAAATACTTTTCATTAGCAAAAAAACTATTGGGATCAAAAGCATGTTAAAATGATAAAATTTGCAGGAGCTCGATTACTTCGGCACAGAAATTGCACCTAAAATGAAGTTTTGATTGAATTTTTAGTAATCTAGAAATGCAATTTTCAATTATGTCCATCATTTTTAACGTTAGGTATAGGGTGCAGATAAAGTCTTATAGCAAATTGCATTCCTTAAAAC
>JAWQRJ010000315.1:0-22791 GCA_033557515.1 Diorygopyx duplodentatus
GAAGTGGATTTTTAAATATTTCAGTTTAAAAGTTTTTAAATATTTTTTTAATTTTAATTTTTTGATTTTAGTCTTTGATTTTGGTTTGTAATTTACATTTTTTGAATTTTAAGTTGTATGATTCGAATTTTAAGGTTTTGATTCATTTTAATTATGTATTTTAATTAATTATGTATTATAACAAGTAAAAAAAACTGTGTACAGGCGCCCCAAATTCGATCCTCACCATTGGTATCTTGGAAACGGTAAGAGATACAGAGTCAGTTAAACAATATGGAGGTGTTTATCTAAGCTATTCAAACCTTCTTTTGTTTTTCCCAAAAAAAAAATGCTTCGCCTGCTAGTTATCCTGAAAAAACTGGAAATCGCCATTTTCTTCAATTGTGAATATTTTCCATATTATTCATGGTATCAAAAAATTAGGGATTAAAAATTAATCTAGGGAAAAAGTTGTAGATATCAAAACATTCTGTAGGATAGACAATAAAAATATTTTTTACCTTGCACCAGTCGCGAGATGTGACCCAAAGTTGTATTTTTTTTAATGGAAACCATAGTTGATTTTGACATTATTAAATTACAGTACGTCAAATTTAGTACGTCAATAATTTGCAAAAAAGGGAAACATGGTATTGCTTCCATGTTTCATAAATGCAAAAATGAACCAAAAATTTCAAAAAGGAAACATGTAAGTAATAAACATAGTAACAATGAACACGGAAGCAATAAACATGGTAACAGTAAACATGATAACAATAAACATGGTAACAATAAACCTTGTAACGGTACACATGGTAAAAAATAAACAGGAGAACAATAAACCAAAATTTTCCTACGAAAGATGTTTAATATGGCGGCCGTTTACGTCTTCACATTTTTTATATGGCCCCACAGGAAAAAGTCTAGTCTAAAGCGAGAAATCCGGATATCTCGCTGACCAACGCATCTTCAATTTCCTGTTGCAGCAGTTCGAGATATCTGTTTGAGTTAAGTGGTCCGTTAAAAATAATCGGACCCATTAAACGGTTTCCCAAAATGCCGCATTGTTAAATCGTTCCTAAAAACGTGACTGTCGAACTATTTTCGGATTTTCATTATTCCGGAATGAGTTATAATAGTATTATTATTGTTACAAAGTGTCATACAGGCTTTTAACTCCGTTAGTGTTCATCAATTAATGAATTGTAGGAAAAGTGTGGAAAAGGGGTTACCAAATGTTTAGAAGTAAAAGACCGCCATATTGAACATCTTTTGTTGGAAAATTTTGGATTATTGTTATCGTGTTTATTTTTACCATGTTTATTGTTACTATGTTTATTGTTATCATATTTATTGCTTCCACGTCAATCGTTACCATGTTTATTGCTTCCATGTTTATTGCTTCCATGTTTCCTTTTTTGCAATTTATTGATGTACTAAATTTGAGTAGAACTGTAAAGCACAAAAGATAATAAATACCAGATATGCAGTCTTTTATTTTGAACACAAAACATAGTTCTTAATCATGGATAGTGTGATGTGGGTTAAAATCTGTGTGGATTATGATTTTTCTTAATACCTCCTAAACTATGAAAGATAAATTCCTCGAACCTTATATCGTTGGAAAAAAATTGTTTGTCTTTATATCTGCTAAAGCACAAAAGATAATGAATACTAGATATGCAGTCTTTTCTTAAGTAATTTAATAATGTCAAAATCAACTATGGTTTCCAAAAATACAACTTTGGGTCACATCTCGAGACTGGTGAAAGGTAAAAAACATTTTTATTTATCATACAGAATGTTTTGATATCTACAACTTTTCCTCCGAATTTTTTTGACACAGTAAATAATATGGAAAATATTCACATTTGAAGAAAATGACAATTGTCAGTTTTTTCAGGATATCTAGTAGACGATGCATTTTTTCTGAAAGAACAAAAGAAATTTTGAACAGCTTAGATAAACATCCCCATATTATTCCATTTAACCGAATCTGTAGCTCCTACCGTTTCCAAGATACCAATGGGGTGCATTGAATTTGGGACACTTGCATATGACCTTAATATTTATCTTCTTTAGAAGTACGAACATGAAATTGAAAACATATTTACATGTCTATTGTAGCGCCCCTGAAGATGGCACATTGCCGAAATATGTAGGACAGAAAATATTGTGTAAAAATTAATCGGAAATATGATTAAATGATTAAATGTTGTAAGCTTTTGCGGCCGGTGTTCATACCGTAATCCTACTGCGATGAGCGGTGAAACGTCAACGGAGAGTTTCTTAACCGACGCGGCGATTACCGGAGACCCAAAAAGTATTAATCGGATGGTACAACAAATCTGTTCTTAATAGAATTAACTTGCACCGATTAAAACTGGATTGAAGTCCATATATGGATAGCGTTTGGTTTAAATTTGGTTTCAAAGTAAGTAAGTAAATATGCGCCTCAAAGGAAAAAGCGTTTTTCTTTAAAAAATCCTTATATTATTTATATAATATATCTTTATATATTTACAGATAGCCATCTGTATACTTCTCCACCAAACAAATTAAATATAAAAAAAATTAAAGCTAATCTTACTTCATAAGAAATAGTTTGAGCAATAGCGCGCAATTCTTCTAATATTGAATAATTAGAATTAGATGACCAACCAGCAATTATAACAGCATGAACTCCTAATCTAGAACAACATAAAAAATATTCAGAAATTAAAATTAAATAAAATAGTTAAAAATGGTATACACAATCACAAACTTAAAGACAAAAATAAGCTAAAAATACGAGATGTATAATAAATTATAATATTTGGTATAAAAGGAAAAGTCTGCTCTTTAGTAAATAAGTATCGAGCTAACGCTCGGTCTATCAAATACTCCGAGCTACGCTCGGACTTTCAGTGTTTGTCTGAATTTACATATATTACATATGTACGTAAGTAAATAATTTAATTTTAATTATAAAAAATAATAAAAATTAAGTTTCTGGTGCACCGAGCTTTTACACCTATTACAACTTTTACACGGAACTAGTATTAATATGCAATTTAAAAATATTTACTTATCTGTTCTTAACAGCGTCTTTAAATCTCTGGAATTAACATTACAGTTACAAGCATTTGTCGATTTTCTTTTAGGGCAAGTAAAATGGAAGTTTTTGTGAAGTTACATCATTTGTTCTCGTCGATAGCTATAAATCCTCCATCTTTCAATAAGAGATTTACATATAAATACGTATACCTGGTAGACCGAGCGATGGCTCGCATACTATGGCGTTCTCCGAGCTTCGCTCGGACTGTCAGTGTTCATTTCAGTTTACATACCTGGTAAACCAAGCTAGCACTCGTTCTATCAGATATTTACTCTAAGCTCTGCTCGGACTTTCAGTGTTCTTCTGAATTTATAAAATGTAACAAAGATGAAATTCCTGGTTGACCATGCTCTGCTGGGCTTCCTAAGTACTATTGGCACTTAATTTAAAATTATCTGCAAACTTCTGTTTTGAAGTTAATAAACTTCGTTTATTTTCATAAACGTCTTTTAAAGAGAAAGCATGTCGAGAAACTGAACTAAACAACGTTTAATGCAAAGAAGAAAATACATTAGTAAAATACATTTTCTTTTAACGCAACACAAAGAAATAGTTGAACTAATAAATCTTTTCTTCGATTGCAAGTTCTTTTGATTTTGAAATTGGCGCGAACAAGAACGGGCGGCTAATCGCGGAATTTTATACATCTAGGGAATTTAGTGGAACTGCGCTTGATGTCACCATGTGGCACCCTGACGTGAACGATCGGCTCCTGCCACATTGACAGTTATTGTCAGCGCATTGCACGCTAACCTCAACGGCCGACTCTTGTCATTTGGATAGCTGGATGTTTGCAGGGTTATGTCAACGTGCGCCCGTCTGTCATTTTTACAGAAAATATACCGACATGAAAAACGTCAGAAAATTTTAAAGGTGACTTTCCACCGGAGCACAGTGGTCAGGGAGACCATGTTTTACGCGAAAAATTAGAACTAGACTGCTCCGATTTGAATACAAATTTAGGATCATATGGTATTTTCATCATGCTCAATCCGAATATAACATAAATTTTAAACTTTGACATTTGACAGCTGTCAATGCAACTGTCACTTTCCCCCAAAACAAGAAGATCTTCCCAAAAATGACACCTATTAGGTTTTGAGACTCGTTGATCACGAATTTTGTGTCAAATTTAAGCTTTAACAGTTGATAGCTGTCAAAGTAACTGTCACTTTCCCCAAAAATGAGGAGATCTTCCCAAAAATGACACCCATTAGGTTTTGAGACTCGCTGATCACGAATTTTATGTCAAATTTAAATTTTCACAGTTGACAGCTGTCAAAGCAACTGTTAACTTTCTCAAATAATTATTACAGGTTCAAAAAAATATTGCCATAAATATTTTGAAATTTCTTTTGAAAAACTATAAATTCAACTAGCAAATTCTTTACAAGCATGAATTTGTTGCCACAAATGCATCAGAGAGCTTTTGTGGCTCTCTGATCATGGAATTAATGAGTTGCACCTTAGTTACATAATATTTTTATTTATCAAAATAAATGATTTAATGTGCTAAAACTGAACATATTTATTTAAAATGAATTTATAATTAAATTGGTGAGGAATAAGAATAATAATTTACTTATATTAATATAATAAGTAAGAAACAAACAAAAAATGACGAAACATATTTTTCACTCGTCTGAGTCGTTTTCAACGAAAACTAATGATTTTTGACTTGGTTCCCGCAAAAGACTGATCCCTTCTTCGGAATAGGCATCGGATTTTCGAGATAGTCGTCGCATGTTGGATATTAATGGATCAGATGTTATAATTACCATGTGAAATGAAGATCTATCGTTGCATTCTTCCTTGCTCATTTTTCGAGTGTTGTGCTCTCGATACCATCTGAAATCTTTGTTGCCAGAATCCTGGGCTTCTTCAGAAAAATGCCATATTGGCAAAGGTAGAGCTTCAATTATATCAGCTCTATGAACTAAAAGCTTATGGTAGGATGGAGTCATGGGATAATTTTTATATAACCTCACATATTCTTCAGCTGTGATTTGTATGTATGTCCGAAATGCGTCAAGGTTTATTTCATATCCAGTGCTTGTAGCGTGTAATATTATTGAAAAATGCTTAATTAAAGTAACGTCGGTAATCTCAGCTGAAAGTACGGGATTCTTGAAGAAGGTGCATGTGTTAGAATTTCCAGATTCTTGGACAATAACATCCACCTTAAAATGCATCTTCTCCTTAAATTTAAGTTGAATTATTTTTTTCTTTCCCCCACTGCTTCTTTCTCTTCCTTGCGTTTTGCGCGGCCACTTACTATTTCTAATTTGTATGAAATATGAAGCAGGCACTCAAATGCTCTTATCCACATATGCAATGAAGATATTTTATACTCCAACGCTACATAATTTGTATTTATTTTAGCTACTTCTGCAAAATTATTCATCTCATACTGAAGTGTGTTGCAAATATTACAATCTTTGGGTCGACTTTGTACCTGTAATGTGGTTGCAAACTTTGCCATCCAACATCGTTAATCGAAGAATGTATTTAGTTCTACATAAATGCTCTGCCACACTCTCTCAATTTTTCTATTTTATTGTTGAAGCTTCAGTTTCTTTTTCGGAAAAAAATTAAAGAGGTCGAATGCATCACTACAGTTGATCCAATCAATAATTTTCTAATATTAAATATATGTTGATTTAATTACTAATTTTTACCCATATTCATCAGTAACTTAGCAAAAGGCTTGTAGACATACTTGCAGAAATAAAACAATATTTTTAGGATCTAAAATGTGATAAATTATTTTTATTTTTTTTCCAAATTTTGGATTCGTAATCAGCGATGCTAAAAATCCATAAATATCTAATTTCATGCAAATTCAACAATTGTTTAAAATCGCGGACGCCATATTGGATCCGCCATTTTGAACGTTCAATAAGTAACTTGAAATTTAAATTGATCGAACCCAAGAATTCCTAAATACCAAATTTTATATAAATCCGATAATTTTTTTGAGCATTAGTCCGGCATATTGAATCCACCATTTTGCATTTTTGAAAACTGACTTCAGATTTGTCACGACATACCTTATAAATCACATGACGCCAAATATATAATAGATTAAATGAATCCTTAATGTAATAATCCACCTTTTCTCATTTGGAACAATTGCTATAGTTGCACTAGTGAAACAAAAATGGCCGCCATTCTTTTTGGCGCAAGTATGCGCAGCTTTTCTTCTCGTAGATCATTAGACCCTCTGTACTACTTTTTTGAAAGGGAATTCGGATCGTACTCGGTCGTACTAATTTGTTATACCTTTTTGAAAAAATAAGCTATGTTATGAAGGTATTGATAATTTATCAATGGATTTTTCTTTAGTAATATTTTTTATGAAATAATCATTTGCCAAGTGTAAGAAGTGACACCAAACCGATAAACATTATTATAGTTGACTGTTTCAATAAAAAAAATTCTAATGAAAACTATCAACATATAACGACTTTGTTGAATTAAACACATTTAACGACTTACCCAACAGATTTGATTGAAAGTACTAATCAGTTCTTAATTCGTTGGACATTTTTCACTAAGAATGGCTTTATTCCGGATAATTTATCACAATTTTAAAATTTCTTTTTTCGCGTGAAACCTGGTCTCTCCGACCACTGTGCGCCGGCGGGCGGACGCATCAATGAGATCGATTCTGTTTAATTTCACCGAACCAACGCATGACGTTAGTCAATTAGCTCGCAAGCATAATAGAGATTAGCATTATCGCAATTCTGTGTATAATGAAACGGAACGGTTCGAATCCATTCAATACATTCGATGACCAAAAGTGTACCGTCACCTTGAAGCTTCTCGACTGTTTCGATTTCGATCTGTCACATTAAATTTCCGCAATTTTTGCCGATCTTCAAACGTTCGTAAAAAAACAAAACGCATTTAGTGAAAGTCGAAACCAACCTCAATGGATTCCTCGTACCTTAATCTCTATATCCTGCAAACATCACCAACCTTGTGTGGCGTTTAAAAAACCGTCCTGTGGACAAATAAATATACAATGTTTGCTCATTTAATATAATAGTGGATTTAATTGCATCGCTAAATGGTTGTGGAATTCCTATATAACCAACTTTATTGAATATACGAATTTGAATATAACTTAAAACTTTACGTTTTATTAATGTACTATGAATTTGATACTTCCATTGACCATTATTTGTCTTGACGCCCATTGCGAAAATACGAGTATGATTCTATCATAAATGATTTTTATTCTTGTGTGAATACCACTGTAAAAAATTAAAATAAATTACTGTAAAAATTACGACACTTACAATGACCTTAATACCACAAAGTATAACTAGGACACAAGTTTTCTGCAGTTTTGTGTTGCATGACCTACCCTAAACTGAAATTTCTAGTAAATTTCTTGGTATACGTCTATTCGCTTAAACACTTCTGCACTCCCAGTTTTGTCGTTTCCTACATTTTTATGTAGTTTAGCTTGAAATAAATTTAAAGTTATTGCGTTTTTTTGCCAACAATGCAAATGACACCATAGCTCGCTTTTACCAATGGGAAGTATAATGAAATCTGCTATTGGGCGTAATATATTTAAAACGTCCTTAATAAGTACCTCTTTTAACTAAACTATGCTCGTCTTCCGGTTACCACTGGTTATTCAGAAAGTCGCTACCAATACCGTTAATTTAAATGAACACCGTGTTATGTTCAAATTGCATACGTTATTTTACTGCGAGGTTTATTAGAATTTTTTAAGTCGAAATTCAACTGTTTTTGAATTACTTTTACACACCTTTTAACTTATTGATAAATGCATCGCCGTATTTGAAGTATCTGCACTGTGTAATCAAAATTTTGTAATAATATACAGGGTGTAAATGGGTAATAATATACAGGGTGTTAAATAAACTAGCAACACTGATGTCAGCCAATAAAGCATAATAATAAAACCGCACCTTGCTTTCATTTTTAGTTTTAAGTTATCATCGGATGCCTAACCATACACCAAACCATAGCAGATTATAGCAGATATAACAAATTTAACCATCACACGAATAAAGACAAGAATAGATCTACAATAACAAATCAAAGTTTTAAAAAATTACAGATACACAATGGACTACACAAACTCAACACCAAAATGGATTTGAATGAATGACGGCAACAACATCTACCTTTCAATAGCTCATTATTACTGCCTTTATTATAGCTTTATATTATATCAATATGACGAGTGAGTAGTTCAAAAGTAAGGGTAGATTTTAAGAGGATTGAAAATTTTAAATACAGTTTAAATACACAATACCATTTTATCAAAATTACGTACAACTCTCAACATCAATATCAACAGAGGTAACAGGTGGTACTGCTTACTTATCTCTGTAAAATGTGCTCTACGTGAGCATATTTTGCGTGCTCATTATCGAGTCGTCCATGTGCATAATTTGCACCGCGCTCAAAGCCTTGTGAGGAAAAGTGAGAGTCGTTCGCGTAAAACCACTGCGGCCTAGTTATCATAGAACTGTTGAAACACATTTAACTGCTATCCCAAACTCTTCTCCGAAATGGAACATTTGGGAAATTTAGTT
Source organism: Diorygopyx duplodentatus (assembly GCA_033557515.1). Taxonomy (NCBI): domain Eukaryota; kingdom Metazoa; phylum Arthropoda; class Insecta; order Coleoptera; family Scarabaeidae; genus Diorygopyx; species Diorygopyx duplodentatus. The sequence goes on from JAWQRJ010000315.1 coordinate 8,662, forward strand.
CGACGGCGCATTTTCAAGAAAGATTAGGAAATGTTCGTTATTTCTTCTTTTATCTTTTCCAAATTTACACTTCGTTTATACTTACCGGTCGCTAATTACAATTGACAATGGTTTTGAACGAAATGATTCGGAAGCAAGTAATTAGCATACTATTCACAAAGATACGTAAAAAATCACTTACCTTGTGAAGCACTTTTATGTAACTCCCACAATTCATTTAGTTCACTTTCGACATAGGATTAAAAATAAAGCCAACACAATTTATAACATATATTTATTTGAGCTTTTCTTTGCATTCAAATACAACAAAATATTAAATTAAAAGTCATTTTTTCAACACAAAAAGAGCTTTGCCTCGATTATTTAGCTATGCGTATACATTTTTTTATCAACTCATCTTTATCCAAGTATACAATAATAATAATTGATAAATAGTCATTTAAAAATTTTCTTGGAAGAATGAGATATTAAGACATACGTATACGAATGTTTTGTATTTCACTTTCGTTTTAAATGTTAAATAGATTCGCTTATAATAAATAGATGAAATAATTATGTGGAATCACTGCACTACAATACGTTTTTTTTGCATACATACTCTCGAAAGATACTTATCGTGTACTTTTCTTTTTGTTCAGTTTCAGTTGTTCTTTGATAACAGTAGCTACTAATTTTGTCCCGAAGTGCTAAACAATTACGGGATTCTATTAGTTTGTTCCTCATGCAATGAGGGTCCTTAAGGGTTACGGTAAAGGGTTGGAAGGGCAATGAAACTTTTAATAGTATACATTTTAAAATACTGACTTAATGCAAATATGTAAGATATTTACAGTACTTTATGACTAAAATTCGTATAACAATTATAATCACCTCAGAATTTGTAGTTCTGCAATGAATTCTTTACATATATTTATATCACTATAACCTATGTTTTATTTACTTTCATATAATAATATCGTTACTACTATTCCACTTCTTTTTGTTTTTTGCTTCAGCAAGATATGATAACATCACAAAATACGAGAACCCCATGAGGAAGTTTCCCAAAAAAGTACGTACTACAATCTCGTTCCTACATTACTGTACAGTTTACGTTTATATACATTGTGTCCCAAAAATAGTTTATGGGTATAAATACGCAATAAGTACGGCCAAGACACTCTACAACGAAACCTCTGTTCACTGTACGTGTAAAAACTAACAATAAATCGTAAAAATAATCAATTTGATTCACAAGAAAAATAATAATCGTATACCGTAGTTTTTGAAACACATTGTATACACTTAGGAATGCGACGAAAGTATTATAGACGGCCACTCCGACCCAGTCTCTTGCACTTTGAACTCGCGCGGCGTTACACATATTTACTGGACAACTGTTTCGCCAGTTCGGTGTACTTCAAAAACTTCGATTGGGTGCTTTCGTCAAAAGTTCCCGCAGCCGGACTTGGACTTTTGCTTTCTAGTGATGTCGGATCACTAGAGTGGTGGTGTACTGGTCCACTATTATTGCCTTTTGGAGGTCCCGAAGTACTGGGCATACACGATTGGGCTGCTTTTAAAGCCAATGGATCGGGAATAACCCCATCTTTAACGAAATGCATCTTCGACAAGTGATGACGGTAAGCGCCTTTGGAAATGAACGGCGTGTCGCAGAAAGCGCATTTCATGATTGAGTCCGACGTCATCACTGCATCATTACAAGCCCAGCTGAATGCTAATATTGCTCCTGGTGTACTGGCACTATTCGAGGTTGTTGAATTGGGAACGTTCACATTAGCAGCAGACGTTGCAGTACTGCTTCTGTTGTTGGTATGGTGGGTATCAGTTTTATCGCACAACTTTTGTAATGCCGCCAAAGGATGACTGCTGCCTTTTCTGCTGGTTGCACCTGAACTTTCCCCGCCACCTACTCCACCTTGTAGGCTGTCGAACATGGAACTTAAAGCCCCAAGACTACCTCCTCCTTTTCTATCACCGTTGGCACTACGTGGCGTCGCGGACCTATCACTACTCGCAGGACTGCAAGTTGAATTCCTGCATGGACTATTATGCCCTGCGTCAACGCTAGGCGTTTGCCTTCTAGGACTTGCCATAGGGCTTACGTTATTCCTCTTGGAGTCTTCCTCGTCATCGCGTACATCTTTTACGTGACCATTACTGTGAAAACTGCTACGATCATCCTCATCGCCGTCCTCAACCTCGCGTTTAATACTGACATTTTGATTGTTGGGTTCTCCACAACTCTGCCTATCGTCGTCCTCAACCTCCTTCTTAATATTTACATCGCCATCTGCCGGACTTTCCATTTTCTCGCAAATCGGGGATTTATCCCGTTTATCCGGAGTCGACCTGGGTGTAGATGAGAGAGGGATACCTGGAGGATCCATTTTGCGTTCTGGTGTCAGCGCGTCCACCCGACTACTACCTCTTTCGGAAATTGAGCTGGATTCACTACCACTTCGTTCGCGCCTGCTATAGTGGTGCTGATTTTGTTGGTGGTAAGTCCTCAGGAGGTTCATAGTTTGAGGATCCACCAAGGGTTTGGTGTAATCGACGCTTTCGTCGATTCCCAACCTTTTCAAAATACTAGAACCCATGGGTGCTTGAGTGTGACCATAGCCTTGAAAGGAGGCGTTTTGTCTTCCCCTTGAATCGAAACTTTTCTCAATTAATTTTTCTATTGCATTTAAAACAGACGGTGAAGAACCATTGTTATTTTCGGTGTTGGTATCTTTCGCGCTTAAATCTGTGGCAGCGTTCGGTGACCTTTGAATTTGAGAATTCGGAGAGGGTGACTTTTCGCTTTTTGTTTTTTCGCGACTGGTTTCTGGTGGTAAGATGTTATTCGACATAAGCGCGCTCTTCAAAAAGTTTCTCTGGTTAGGACCTAAACCTCCCACACATTGTCGAATATGATCAACGAATAAGGAAGTTTCAATTTTATTGCCGCACTTTTCGCAAGTAATTCTCCCGGTAACTGAAGAGTCTCTACTCTTTTCCATTATGGCACCGTTATCACCGTTTTTGAATTCATGTTGCGCTCGTTCTAATTCCAACAGTTTTCTGACAGGTAACGATTTTTTACGTTTTTCCCTAGTTTGGCGACGTCTTCCACCGCTTTCTGTTATCGATCTCATAATGTGTTCTTTATAATGAGAGTTTTTCACCATGTGATTACTTAGTTCTTTCAGTGAACTAAAGGCTTGGTCACACACCTTACATGTTAGCACAGCACTAACATGGCTGCTTGTACTACCTGGTGGTCCTCCACTACTATTTCCATTACCACCACTGCTGGGTTTACCATCATCGTTCGACCTCCAAGATATTATCTGCTCTTGCGAGATTATATTAGTATAATGCTGCGTCTGCTGCATATGACTCGTCATTTCCGCTAGAGACCTAAAACTCTGTCCGCACCACATACACTTTAGAATTTGTCTGGTTTGCTCTGCACCTTTTCCCAACCAAACGTCTTGACCGCGCACTAATTTTCTGGGTAACGGCATCGTCTCCTTAATAAGTAAATTCAAGTCGGACTGATTCGGTTTGCTGGTACCGCAAGACGAAGTGGAAGAATTAGAATTTGTACTGTTCGAAATCATCGGTTGGTGCGAAGAAGAAATTGACTGAGGTTGCATAGGTGGGACGGGAACGTTTACGCCGCAGTGTTTGGCTTCTTTCATGTGAGTCGTCATGGCCGCCAGGCTGGGAAAGCTTTGCTTACACCAAACGCACTTAAGTACATCTTTGGCCTGGTCGGCCCCTTTGTTCAGCCAGTGCGATTGCCATGCGCTGTGTCTGCTACTTGCAGAGTTAACGGAAGCACCTGGAGTGGTCATACTTCGGAACAAGTCTTCCCCTCCCAACTTACTCAGCTCGCTCATTTTCTCGAGCGCTTTCGTGGCATCGCTCGGCGTTGGCGTCGCTTGTTTCAGCTTCCCGTTCCATAAATCACTCGCTGCTGACGTCTTAGGAGATAAACTACTTGCAGCAGCAGCCACAGCGGCGAAGTACGGCAGATGAGATGGTGGGACAGCTCCTGCCCATTGAGGGAGGACTGGTTTGTAATCAGGAGGCTTAGTTTTCCTTGGTGGTTGGGTACCTGACTCTTCTGCGCTTCTCTTCCTAGCCGAAACGGATAAATCCAATGGACCACTCCCACTTTCTGTTGCAGGAGGAGTCAACGGTTTTGCCAAATTCATTGCATCGCCGTCATTGTCCATATTTTCGCACTTACTACCGCGTTTGCTGAAGTCTAGTATGGCTGCTTCACCAGAAGGCGATTGAAGGGACATGTTCATGATCGGAGAAGATAGAGGTCTGTTCATCGAACCGGGAGGTGAAGACGACGACGATATCAGAGGTGACACCGAACCCCTCGGTAATGGAGATCCCATCATAAGTTGGGTATGTTGCGCGGCAACGGCTGCCGCGTTTAAGTATGCCGCCATCGCGGAATGAGGTGGTAGTAAAGCTGCTGCGGCAGCGGGAGGTAATGTCGGAGGTAATGTGACGCCGACCGGACTCATTGCGGCGGTTGGCAGAACGCCTCTTGGTAGTAACCGGTCGGAGTATATCGACTCCCCAGACGGGCACCTAGGTGGTATGTTCGAGTCCGACGACTCCCTCGATTGACACCGTGGACTCATTTCTCTGTAACAATAGAGAAAAATAAAAATGAGTTAAACGTTGGAAAGCTTTCATGCCTCAGCGTGCAGTAAGTGATTTATCCTGTTTGTTTGCAGCGCTGGATAATACAGGCTTTACTTCATGCAAACAATAACATCCACATTTTAAAATGTCTCCTGCAGATGTTAATTAAAATCATATGCGCAATCTTAAGATATTTTTTTGGTTCGGTTGGGTTGGCTATTCTCTTAACAGACACACACATGGTAAGTATTCTACTAAATAACGCATAAAAATTTCAATAAGGGAAATCAAAATAACAACCACACAATGCGTATAGATAACAGTTTACTGACGCTATTTAGTGTGATTCCAAGGCAATGGAGAACAATATTCTAGCTCTAAAGTGACATAATAATCTCGCAGTCCTTAACTGTTTCTACAAACCAGTCGGTATCTTCATGCATGAAAAATCCAGATCTCTTTCTGTATGAGAACATGGAACCTGTTCTTCAAGCATCTCATAATAGCCCAGTCCAATAGTAAGAAAATAGATGCAAAAGGTGTGCTAGAAGATTTTATGTTTTTAAACTGTTTATGGGGATGCTAATAACAGGAATTAATAGTTTCCCAACAAAACATCTTGAGGCTAAACTTCGTGGAGTCAAAAAACCACGAACTTTATGGCCTTTTTTCAGTTTTTTGCTTATAACTCGAAAACTATGCGGTTTTTGTGTACTATAAAGTTTTGTGTGCTATATAAAAAAGAAAGATCATTTCTCTACAAATTTCATTTGCTCAATTTTTTTCTAAACCCATTACTAAGGACGATACAGCTCAATGAAAATGACTTTTTTCCCGCTTTGTGAAAAATCAAAAAAATCACTTTTTTCTTCATTTTACTCTCTTTAATGTAACTTGTTCATATTATAGATAATTGCAAGATGTCAATAATGATTAATTGCAACGGTAACATTGTAAAAAAAGACATTGTGAAAAATTGTTTATTTAGAACTTAAGGAGAGAATATTAACAGTAGATATTTATATGCATGTAAGTAAAAATTACGTACAGTAACATTGTTATTATACATTAGCAATGTCTGGTGCGTTTGCGGGTTGATGGATCTGATTCGTCAACCTCAGTTTGACGAGCAAACGAGCATTTTGCTTGTTCTTCAACAGCCTTGATCTTCATTGAATCTGTTGTGGTATCATCAACATCGTCGTCAAAGTTATTGTCGTTGTTGGTTGGGTTGATGGGATCCCAGACATCAGCTTCATCATCTTCTTCTGGGGAAATAATGTCATATACATTTTCGCAGTTGACCCCGTAACAGTTTTTGCAAATTGCTGAGCACTTCAGGCCTAATTTTTGACATGAACATGCCTTTCTGCAGCTCTTTTTACAGCTGCATGAAACAACAAGCAGCATGGATTCAGGTTCTGAGTTTTGGCACATTTCCACCCCCACTCTTCAGGAGGGATGTTGTTTCCCAGCCAAGCTTGCACCTGATGGTAACAACGGTGGAAATGATGCTGTGCAGCCTCTTGCATTGGGGGTAGCCTTGCAAGATGAACTTTGCTTTTTGTGGCACACTTAGCAAGTAACTGGAGCCTCAAGGTGTTCAATGTGTGTATAATGCCTGTACATCCACTGTGCAGTACGATAAGGAAATTTCCCCCAGCCTTGATTATTTCTTGACGAGCAGCCTCTGGTTTCTTGTACACACAAGCTATTTCCTCAAGCTGATCATGATTTTTCAAAATGTTACAAAAATTTGCCTTTTCATGCCAAAAAAAAGCGGATGTTGTACCACATCCGTTGATTGCATGAGTGAAAAGAACATTTTTGTTATTATATTTATACATATTTATTTATATTGTCACCTCTTCCTAGTTTTTGATAAAACAAATTTTTGTGTTCGTGTCCCAAGGCCGTCATGATAAGAGGACGTCAATGTCTTCTCCAACAATTAGGACACTTCGACATCAGCGTCTTCTTCTGCTGGGTCACCTTGAATTTTGCAACTTTGAAATTCTGTTTTAAGCACGGAAATGAAGCGGCTCTTGTTTATATCACTGCCCAGAAATTTGTCCTGAGCGATTCTGTTTATCATGTCTGCTGCAACTACGACGTCAGTAGAAGTCTGCTTTCTAGATTGACGAACTCTTTCAACGCTTTTCATTCCAATCTGATCTCACGCAGATGGATACCCATCGAACACAACCGCGACCTGTGATCCAAAATTTGAAGGTAAGAAACATAACTTTTGGCAATAGATTTGAAGGAAACATTAGTTATTAGCCAAGTTACTTTGTGAAGAAGGTACCCTCACGCAACAACAAAATACCTGTCCTTTCCGATCAGCTGTAAGTTGTTTAATAGGATGAATGCACTGTAGAACGAGGATTGTGTGCGTTTTCTCATCGCATCTTCGGAGAACAGAGACATTGGATAGGGGGCAAGTTCGTATGTTTATGGACTCATCACGTCTTCATCAGTCTGCTTCATTAAACAAATCCTTTGGAAGCGAGTCAATGGATGAGCAGAAGTAACTTTAACGTTTCCGCATTTTAAACTGCTGACAACAGAAGCCAAATTACTGCCTAATCTTTTTTTTTTTGAATTTCACGCTCTTGAAATTATCTCCAACAACTTTTTTGACTCCTGCCTGTACTATCTCTCCAGCCAAATAGCAGCTAATGTCATTACTGTCTCAAAGCCAAGTTCACAGTATGCCTCTATTTCATCGCATATGTTTTGATCTGCTTTGACCTTAGCTCCTTTTACTATCCCCACCCTCCTTTCCTTTCTACTTGTCCTTCCGCCTTCACCTCTTGAAAGTCCCCCCTCCCCCACCGCACTTATTCATTCATCAATTGATTCACTTCGTTTCCACAAGATGTGACAAAAAGAGTTTCACTTTCTGTGAAGTTCGAAAAAAGTGTCATTTTCAGAAAGCTGTTGCCCACTTAGTAATGGGTTTAGAAAAAAGTTGCTCAAATGAAATTTGTAGAGAATTTAATACTCTTTCTTTATGGTACACAAAAATTGCATAGTTTTTGAAATTGCATATAAGCAAAAAAATGATATGCCGTAAATTTCGTGTTTTTTTGGCTCAACAAAGTTTAGCCTCGAGATATTTGTTGGAAAACTATTAATTCATGTTTTTAACATTGAAAATGATCATAGTGCAGAAATGGAGGAAATAGTCCATAGCCATTTCCGATGTCTGTGGTCCCAAGTGCATAGAGAACAGTCATCATCAGGAAAAAAGTTAACGAATGAAAATGGTGACGAGTTCTTAGATTAGGTTAACCTTTTATACTTCCCCTTATGATTTCACCGTGCTACGATTAAATTCATATGTGTTATCCTATATGCATAACGACGTCAAAAGAAATTTAAATTATTAGTTTAGCTTTTAAATTATTAGTTTTTTTTGGTGAATAAAGAAGAAACATCACATTGACATTTACAGAAAGCCAGCTTTACAATAACGAAATACTATAGGTAACATTCAACTGGTGCTCTTTGTACATTCAAGGTACAAAAGTAAATTGCAAAGTCCTGTACCATTTTTTCCGTTACTTACATAGCGTCACAAACAAATAGTGAGACGATTTGAAAACCAATAGTACAAATAACTCGAAAACCAGCAAAAGTATCAAAATACGCTTTCGGGAGGTCAAACCATAGTTTTGACCTTTCCATTCTTTGAATCGCAGTATAATTGACACACGTTGGGTCCCCCCTCTGCTTCCACCACCTCAACATTAAAATCATAATGGCACTACCCTTCTTGTGTTACATCAAATTAAAAGGCTCAACAGGTACTGTTCTAAGGTAATAAAATGAGTATTTTTTTAATTACTTCAGCTTTCATCTAATCAAATGTCCATTATTTTGTAACCAGTAATATCGGTTTTTCAAATTCCATTTTAACGTATTCAAACATTTGCTTGCTACGGATTTACACCCATCAATGTACAACTTGGTATTCCCTTGTTGTTTTACGAAAAGGGGTTTGGAATTTTGGAATTTTTGAAATAATAAAGATGGAAATTGCAGCTAAATTCCGTGAATTTGTTTAAGTTATAACCTTCTTTTACTTAAACACAGGGTGTAAAAATATTTTATCGACTTCGGTTCATTAAACGCAACATTATCCGATTGGTTTGGGGAGGTGAACTGTCACTTTATCTGACTCAGTCAGATAAAGACTTTACCTGTCTCATTTTGACCTTTGACCTGTCTTTACCTGACTCATTTTTACCTTTCAACTGCCACAATATATACACGCAAGTATAACAAGTTGCCTAATATTATAATGTCGCCATGACACGCCAAAACCTAACCCCACATTTTGATTTAATTATTAATCATCATTTCTGAACAGAGTAGAGTGTGAATTTCATCACAGTCGATAAAATATTGTATGCACCACGTCAGTAAAGTGTCTTTATAGAACTCATCTGTTGCTCGGCTCGCCTCGCAATCTTCAGATTCGTTCGATAAAATATCACTTTACTGCCTTGGTACATAAATATCTATTATTTCAGTGTTGGTCTAAAAACTATTTGGGTTGGGTTGTTTGCGAAACGTACCTTAACGCTAGTCTTTTTAAAACCAAAGTTTTTTTTTCAATTCATCATACGACGATGTTTTGCATGCTGGACGTGAAAGACTAGTAATTATTTTTAATTGCGAAGCGGTGGCAGTTGTATATCGAAAACATCTATTATCTTTCATATCAGACATCCTGAGAAAAATGTCAATCACCCTTACGTCCGCCACTTAGTGGTAAAATTTTAAGAAACGGGATGAGTTAAATTTCTGTTAAAAACGTAGTGAACGAAGTAGCTCAACTTGTGTCATTGGAATGTGTAATGTCAAGTATTGGGTCATTTTGCAATGACGCCAACATTGTCTCTTCGTCAATAAGAAGGCAAACATTTTCAACCTTTGATTAAATAAAAATTTGGATAATATAGAAAAAACGATTTAAAAAAGTTATCATTTGCAGATTAAAATAATAACACTTAATCCCATTTTATTCGAAAAGAAATTAATCGATTTTTGATATTTCTTACACAGGTGTAAAGTACCTGTTGAGTCCTTTTGGGAGGGTAGTGTCATTCACGATTTTAATGTTAGAGTGGGGGTTGATTGGGGGCAACTCACCGTTTGACAATATATAATAATAATAATAAAGCCCAGTTAATCCCTAGTTAGAGCAAAGGCCTCCCCCTTCTTTCCGATCCGATGTTTTCCTTGACCATCTGTTGTCAAATTTGTCCAGGTCATCTCTTCATCGTTTGCGTTGTCTTCCCCGTTTTCTATCACCATCCGATGGACTCCACACCGTACAACGCGTCGACATCTGTTATTCCTGTTATGCCTCTTATAACTGTGTTTCTCACTTTCTGTCATCTGGAAATATTCAGAAGACTCCTTTCCATACTTCTCTCACAACTTGAAGTTTTTTCTACATTGCCTTTGTAAGTGATCACGTTTGTGCTCCCTATGTTAAAACCGGTAGGATTGTTAAATTAACAGTGTCTGGTAAAACCGAAGGCGATAGATTTGATTTTACGATTTTCCTGAGCCTCCAAAATTGTTTCCAGGCGTTAGATATTCTTTGGTCGATTTCTTTTTCGGATTTATTTTCGAAGGAAACAATTTGACCCAAATATTTGTACTCGTTGACATATTCAATATTCTGACCTTGAACTATGATGTTTTCTTTAATTCAATTTGTTATCACCGTTATTTTGGAATAGTTGACTGAACATTCTATTCATCTCTTCCGCACTTTCTGACAGCAGTGTGACGTCAGCAGCAAAACGTAGGTTTGACAGCTTCTTACCATCGATGTTGATACCTCGATCTGTCCACCTCAAGTCATCAAAAATGCACTGCAAGACTGTCGTGAAAAGTTTAGGCGATATAAGGGTCTGCTTGTCTTACCCCATGTTCGATCTTGAAACTTTTTTCTGGGTGTTCTGTTCTTAGCTTTGCTGTACTTTTCCCATATGGGTTTTTCAATATACGTACGTATTTGTGATTGATTCCACATATTGTCAGAGCTTTCCATATGAAAGGGTGTTCTAGCGTATCAAAAGCTTTGCTGTAATCCACAAAAACTATGTAAATATTTTTATTATATTCTGAGTACTTTTCGATGACTTGATTTAGCGCTTGCAAATGATCCATGGTGCTGAACTTACTCCTGAAGCCTGCTTGTTCTAGAGATTGAATACCTTATACATTTCAGATATCAAACTTATGAGTCTGTAGTTGTTAAGATTATTCTTTAGACCCTTTTTATGCAGTAATATTGTTTCTGTTTCAGCCCACTGATCTGGGAGTTCTTCTTTCTCTTAAATTTCATTGAATAGTTTAGTAAGGTGATTCAGCATCACCTTACTAATCTATTTACTAGCAGATTTATTATAAGCAGTAATAAAGTTAATCTAAGTTCTGTTGTTTCATCATTTAAAAAAATATAAGTATCTTCATCATTATTTGTGCTAGGTTGGTCACAAGAGCACAAAGAAGAAAATGATTCGAATAGAAATATGTGCTACATGATTATGTTCATTGTTTTAGTATTTTTTGCTGGCTTTGGGCAGTTTATAGTACCTTCTACCTTGAACATTTGATGCTTATGTTTTAGTTATCAGTTTCTTTTTAATTTCAACATATGTTTGTCTCTTAGTAGTCATCTCTAACAGAGGAATTTTAACAACAAATCTGACTTGGCATTTTCTTAACTAGTATTATTGATTTGGCACAAATGGAAACAATACCTCTCCGCCAGATGATTCGTAAAGACTGCTTCTTCGTTGATAGATCTAGGACTTCTAGGGGAAGCCAGGTCTCCAGCGGTGGGCGAATTAGGTTCCTCGTCTCCCGGTGTCGGTGAAATTGCCGAGTTCGGTGTCATCGAACCCGAGTCTTCGTCACCCTCCAGTTTCTCCCCATCTTCTATAGTACCTTCTTCGCCTCCTTCCCCTGAAACAAAGCGAAAGTTCCGGTTAGCAACTAGTGAAGCTGGAAAAAGCTAAGAGGTAAGAAATTCGTGAGTTCGTTAAAGGAATTAGGAATACTGCGCCGGGGCGTATATCTGGGAAACCCGGCACAATATTTAGTCAGCTGCGACCGCCATATCTGATTGTCGCTAATGAATGCGCGAGTCAAAGCCCGCGTCGTAGCAGATCGCATCAGCGGCGATTTATAGAATTAGACCCGGGATTTGAGAGTATAACCGCGCACGGTCGAGCTCAATATCTGTCTTGTAACTGCCTCCGAACATGAACAATTTGCCGATAAGATCGACCAGGCCGGCCGGTAACGATTCCATGAGTGGCCCCCGTCTGAGATTTTTCTCGCAAAATGGACGCAACGCGCTAAAATTTCCTGCAGGATCCAGCAGGGACGACATCGACGCGTCAAGTGCGGGAAGGGCGGCGGGACGACCGCTCTCAGCGGGAGGTCCGCGTAAGGTCCATGGGCGTGCACGCATGTCTCCATGCTGTCCAAACACGGACCAACAATGAACAATGGCAACATAAATCAGCGTAATTAGTTTCAGCAAAGCTGCTGTATCTACATGCTAAGCCGGCCGGCGAAATCATTGGTCAGCGGACGACTTTACTCCGCCTTTTCCAGGCCTCTAATCGAATCCTGTTGCTTCCTTTCCGCGCCCGCATTGACAACAATTATGTGCTGCCCTCTCCCGGGCTGCACAGGAGCAGCCCGGACGGACGCTAGTGTGCGGGTCATCTTTTCCACGTACGCTAGCCGGAGAGTACCGTTTATGCAGACGCTCGTTCTGAATTACGTCGGGGGAGGGACGCACCGCAATCTAATGCTGCATTTATAATTCCATCTCCCGACATAGTAGAGGAGTGAACCCAGGAGGTGGTGGTAACGATAACATACGTTTTTCTCTGATCGGGGAGAAGAATTCTGAAAGTTAGCTTCCGGGCACTTTCGTCATCTGCGATTTACGAAGGTCCAAGGAAATATTCACGTTTGCTTTTTACAGTGAGTCTTGAATGTTTTGCTTCCGACGTAATTGAACCAAACGAAATGTACAATGCAGAATTGTCAGAAAAACGAAATTAGAAATAGCGCCAAAACATGCCTTGAGGCTTCGCTAACCGTGTGAAGAAAATGCTATTGATTTTTGGTTAAATGATAGAAAGGTTGTTCGTGATTAGCCTCGGGAAGGGTAATAACGAATCTAATTAGCATAACAAAATATATAATAATGGAATAAGTTATATTTTTTTAAATGAAAACCATAGTTGATTTTGACATTATTAAATTAGTTGATTTTTTCTCTCTCCAACGATATAAGGTTCGAGGTATTTATCTTTCATAGTTTTAGGAGATATGAAGAAAAATCATATTCCACACAGATTTTAACCCACATCACACTATCCACGGTTGAAATAAAAAATTTAATTTTGTTTCAATCAAGGATAGTGTGATGTTATAGTTGCCGTCAATTATTCCTATTCTACATTGACAATGGCGTTTTCAAACTATGAAAAAACGGATATCTTTACATAAGGTGCAATCGAAATTCAACTGCGGCAGTAAATGAATATTTAAATTTATACCCCGACAGAAAGCAGTATTAACAGAAAACAGTATTAATGATTTGCAACAAAGTGTCATACAGGCTTTAACCTCACTTTAATGAATTATAGAAAAAGTGTCGAAAAGCGTGTTACCAAATGTTTAGAAGTAAACGGCCGCCATATTAAACATCTTTTGTAGGAAAATTTTGGTTTATTGTTCTCCTGTTTATTTTTACCATGTTTATTGTTATTATGTTTACTGTTGCCAAGTTTATTGCTTCCGTGTTCATTGTTACTATGTTTATTGCTTCCATGTTTCCTTTTTTTGCAATGTATTGACGTACAAAATATGAGCAGAACTGTTTTTTTCAGAAAATCTTTTATCTTTATCTACTAAAGCACAAAGGATATTTCTTAATCATGGATAAACTATGAAATATAAATAGCTCGAACCTTATATCGTTGGAAAGGGAAAAAATCAAGTAATTTAATAACATGGTTTCCATTTTAAAAAATACAACTTTGGGTCACATCTCGAAACTGGTAAAAAATATTTTTATAATCTGTTCTACAGAATGTTTTGATATCTACAACTTTTCCCAAACAATATGGAAATATTCACATTTGAAGAAAATGACGATTTTCAGTTTTTTCAGGATATCTAGTCTATACTTTTTTGGGAAAACAAAAGAACGTCTGAACGGCTTAGATAAACACCCCCATTGTTCCATTGAATCGAGTCTGTAGCTCTTACCGTTTCCATGATACCAATGCTGACCATCGAATTGTGGATACCCTGTATAACACTTGTGTATTATATCGACATTCTGCCAATAGTTTATAATATTTATTTTTAACTTTCTATATATATATATATATATATATATATATATAATAT
>JAWQRJ010000316.1:0-22784 GCA_033557515.1 Diorygopyx duplodentatus
AGTGTAACATCCAAATGAGGAAATGCTCTTACACACGAGTAGAATACGATACGTTATCTACGAATCTCTAAAATGAATAAATTAGGATACCGTAGAGTGTGTAATAAATGTATTAGTCAACGGGAGTAGCTAAACCCTTTTATTGAACAGTCGTGTTCAATAATAGCTTTATACCAGATCCGTTTCTTGAATAATTTTGATATAAAGATTCAAATCTGAAAAGAAGCAAATAATTATTGATATTCAAATTTATGTGTGAAAGATGTGACATTCTGAGTTGGCAACCTTATGCCTTCATAACAACAATATTGATAAGTCAGATTAATCCACTAAAATATTTAAATATCACAGCTATCTATTCAAAATGGTGTCCCAGTTTTTTTGCTCACAATAGTACATAATCCAGTGTAGGTACTATATTTTATATCGAATTTTGGTATGTATAGAAATGTAGAAACATACAATAAATATTATTACAGGGGGAGTGGTTTCTTCAGTCTTGTTTGCAGTATTTTATCACATATTATTGAATACATAATTACACAATAGCTCAATTTTTCAGCTTGATAACATTGGAAATTGAATATAATAAATCATTCATTTGAAAGCTGACACTTCGAACTTGCTCCTGCGAACCAATTTGTTCCTTTGGATGTTGTAATTTAATAAAAATTACAAACAACGAACAAGTAAACACTCCTTGATTGGGGGTACTCACAATACAGCTTAATAGTTAGGATATTGTGGGTATAATAGATCAAATTTTTTAGATATAATAGGAACTAAGAATATAGTACTTTTTAAGGCTGAAATGGGCCCTAAATGGAAGTGCAGTTAATTATAGAATTCATGTAGTAAAGAAAAGCTGCAATAGTTAACTTCATTAATATTTACTAGAATATTTCTAGTATTGGTTATATAAAAGCTAATATCAGATCGATAAATTGTTCTTCTAAATAATGATTCTGAAAGAGCTATGTGCATTCAATGACAATTAGCATACGAAAATGGTGTTAACCTTAGGCACAATTACTATCGCCGTTAAAAGTTTTGGCCTCTGACTTTAACGGTGAATAGAAAAAAAATGTAGGAGCGAATGTGAAAATAAAAAACAACTTGAGTAGTTACTTTTCATATTCAGTTTCCATATCAGTTTTTTTATCCATATTCTTTATTTATTTTTATCCATATTCTAAAGAGGAGCGTATACCAATATATTAGTCCTATGCGTGAAATTTGTCAAAACTTACAGTGAAGATCAAAGATTTTTCGAATGTAAAAAGCAATGTATTAGTACTGCCTTAGAAGTTGTCTAAGACCACTTGAAACGTATGCAGTGGCAGGTTAGACTAAAACTAATAATAACTTGTCATTAATGGTAAAGATTGTTTTCACAAGTGGTACGGTACATCACTAATCCACTAACACACCCCCACTCGAGACAAGATGAGTTAATCTAAAAATGTTAGATTTTTCGAACTCTTTGGCTTCCTTCGGACTTATTTGTTTATACTTCCTATATAATGGAGCTGTTTTTATTTTTTGTTTGTTTATAAAGCGTGTCTAGGTTATTTCCCCCATGTCTGAATGCTTCTGCAAGATGTTATTTTGGTTATAGGGAGGTTCCTAGTTTTTCGCTTCTAATAATTCTTATGGTACTTTGACGCATATTTTTATTTCTATTATGGAGGAATTCCCTGTCTTTATAAAAGTTCATGGTACTATATAAACGAAGCCAGCGGGATACTACGTTAAGTCTCTACAAAAAATGGGACAGGTTTGTTAGCTTTCGCTTAGAAGATTTTGTGTTTGTTTTGTAAAATGGATTATTAAGAATGGGAAATTAATAGACTAGAAATGCTGTATGAAGAGGTGTTTACTCCCGACGTTAGCAATTCTGAATCAGCAGATGACGCTGCCCAAGATATAATTAGTGAACATGATACAGATACGGAGCAAGAAGATTTACACGGTGATGATGATGATACTAGTAGTACTTCTAGATCTCTTTATTTTTTATAGAAAAGACGGTATCAAATGGAGGAAGCTTGTTCCAACCCAACATGTTCAAAGAAGACAGCACTATATCGTAACTGTCCGGTCCGGGCTCTTGGGTGAGGCAAGAAATGCTAGGTCCCCACTTTAGTGTTGGATGCTGATTTCTGAAGAAATATTGGATATAATTGTTCTAAATGTCATCTTGTACATACAGGAGATATCGGTAAGCTACAAAAGTAAATAGGACAAAATTCCAACTAATGCAGAAGAAATAAAAGCATTTATCGGTTTACTATACTTAGCCGATTCCCAACACGGGGGCACCAGAATTTTAGTCTGAGAAAGGTTTAGGGTGCCAAATATTTGCTGCTAGTATTGCTCAGCACGGATTTATGTTTCTTCTGAAATATTCACGTTTTGATGATACTGAAACAACAGAAGAGCGGAAGAAATTTGATAAACTTGCTAATTATGAGAGTTGTAGTTGATAATTTCAATGAACTATGTAAAAAACACTATAGTGTGAGTGAACATATGATCCTAGACGAAATTCTGTTTGCATTTCATGGAAGATGTAGCTTCAGATTCTACATTCACAATAAGCCGAACAAAGATGGCATAAAAGTATGTTCCACAGTGGATTTCAAAACATTCTATACATCCCATGTAGAAATATATGCAGGATTACAACCTAAAGGCCCATTTCAATTAAATAATTCTGCTGCAGCTGTCATCGGAATAATGACAAATCATATCTTGTAGGAGTATACTGGAAGAAATGTAACCACGGATCCATGGTTACATTTCACATTATGGTTACACGATCACCGAATGTCAGTAGTTGGTACAATAGAAGCCAACTGAGGGGCTTGCCGAAAAAAATTACAAATATCAAAGAAAGCCCTGTAAGGTCTTTATTTTTCGTATAACATGTTGATACGACAGTAACTTCTTACGTTCCAAAAGCATGAAAGAATGTGTTACTTGTCTCGTCCATGCACTTTGATGACAGAATCGACGAATCAAAGTAAGGGTGAAGATAAAAAACCAGAGATAGTTACATTTTACAATGCCAAAAAAAACGATGGCCACTTGATGTTTGTTGGAAAATATGCAAATACTGGCAAATTTTAATTTATTTTCTTAATCCATATTCAATTTTCAACAACTTTCATATATGTTTGCCAGGCCCAAACTTAATCGTTTTCAAGATATTGAATTTTTGTTCGCAAAAATTTTGCAGGCGCGGCAACATTTTGAAAAATCGAATTTTCATAATTAGACTTATGCAATAATGTTCATACTTCATTAACCGTTAGTTGAGACATTGAACTTTTCAGAAATATACCTACGGGACATTCTTGCGTACATTCTTTACAAAATTTAATTTTGAAATAAAAAAACTAAATGACAAAATGTGATTTTTTTAAATGGCACCTACCAATTATTTTTATCTTATCGAATGTTGAATTAAAATCCTCGTTAAACGATATTAGGTTGCCTATATCTAAAATGTATCTTTTCCCTATTATTTAAGGTTTTTCGAGCTCTTGCAAAAGCGATGCTTTGATAGTACATTCATTTGTCAATTCATTATCAATTTTGACGTTTGTGTAACTTAGGTTAGTTGATTTCATATTTAGAGTAGAGAAAAATTAATGCAGATATCATTTGGAAGTCGAATTAATTAAGATATTTTACATGTTTTATTCTTGACAACGTCGACAAGTGCTTACTGTGTTCTAAAATGGCAACTAATAATTACTCCAATGTTGATATTACGAATTTATTTATTATTCATGGTCGAGGCCAACAAATACTAAATAGAATATGCAGGACATTTAATGAAAAATATCCGCATTTGCTGCCACTTAATAGAACAAAATTCAGTAGGTTACAATTCAATTTTATAGGTCATGGGAAAGCAACTGGAGCCATTCGAAAAGCTAAACCAGTCATGAATGACAAGAACTCTCTCACTATGGTTTTAGCTTACTTTCATGCTAATACAAACGCCTCACTTTGCGCCACCATAGCTGATTTGGACATATTTCGTTGCTCAATGGAGAAGATTTTAAGGAAAACCGGATATGATCCGTTTAAATTTTCGCCAACTGCAGCGATGCATCACAACACGCAGGGCAAAGACAATTCTGTGAGATGGTTCTAGTCCGCCTACAAGAGGAACCAAGATTTTTGGAAAAAATTATTTGGACGGACGAAGCGAAATTTTCTAGAGGGGATTTATAATCGCCGAAATCTTCACTTTTGGGCAGACTAAAATCCTCACATGATGCGCGATCAAAACTTTTAAAATAAATTTAGTTTCAACGTATTTGGTTTGTTGTACAGCAACCAATTTCGGTATTTTATTTATGACAATATTTTAAATGGGGCAAGATATTTGGAAATCCTAAGAACCGTGGTGGCAGACTTTTTAGAGTCATTAACATTAAATGAACTACAATCGTGTTGGCACTAAATAGATGGAGCCCCGGCGCACTGCACTGCTCACGTGACTCATGTCATTGATAAATGACTTCGAAGAAGATTGGGTCCATGGAACTGGCCGACAAGACTGCCGGTGAAGTCAGGCGATCTCAGATGGATTTTTATCTATGGGATCACATTAAAAGCAATGTGTATTCTTCCCCGGTGAACTCCTGAGAAGAATTGGAAACTCGTGTTCGAGGAGCTTTTAATGCATTCGATCCGATTCAAATTTGAAATGCAACTGTCAATGGAGTGCAATCAAGAGTTCTGATTTATTTAAAAAGAAATAGAGAAAGATTTGAACATTTTCTTTAGTAATTTATGTCTTAGATTACCATAAAAACAAGTTAAAACCATAAATACATTATGTTGTCAAGAACTAAAGATGTGAAATATCTTGATAACTTGATTTTCAAATGATACATGCATTCATTTTTCACCATAAATATGAAATCAACCAACCTAAGTTACATAAGCAAAATTGATAACCAGTTGGTAGGCAACTCAATTTACAACAAATGAGTGTATTGTCAAAACATCGCTTATGCAGCAAGAGTTGGAAAAACCTTCAATAATCGGAAAAAGATACATTTTGGGTATAGGGAAACCCAATACTATTTAACGAGAATTTTAATTCTACATTCGATAAGATAAAAATATTTGGTAGATGCCATTTAAAAAAAATCACTTTTTGTCATTTCACAATTTTGTAAAGAACGTACTTAAGAATGTCCCGCCGGTTGTATTTCTAAAAAGTTCAATGTCTCAACTAATGGTTAATGAAGTATGAACATTATCGCATAAGTCTAATTATGGAAATTAGATTTTTCAAAATGTTGCTGCGGTTGCATAATTCTTGTGAAAAATTCAATATCTCGAAAACGATTAAGTTTAGGCTTATAAATTAAGAAAAAAAAAATGTCATCCCATTTAAATTAACAAAGCTGTTGTCAACTTCCGGTATAACCGGAACCGTCAGCTTATTGAAAATATTTTTATCTTTTAGTTCCCTTCCTACCATGTTCAAATTAAAATTTTCAGACTTCTAGTTTTATGCCTTCCCCATATATTTCTAATGAACGGTCTACAGGAGACAGCCTCTATATAAGTACAGACAAAATAATTTTTAATGTATGCATTTGTAAAATTTGGAGGCACACTTCAAGAATCTCGCGGCACACTAAAGTGCTGCGGCGCCGTGGTTGAGAATCACGGGCTTAGATAAACACTCACATACTATTCCATTTAACCGAGTCTGTAGCTCTTACCGTTTCCAAGACACCAATGGTTAGCAGTGAATATTTGGGACAGCCTGTATATTATGTAAACACATTTTTTATTGTAACATTTCCGATTTCTTTTTCTTTAAATAAGTATTTTTGACAAAGACTGTTAAAAATGTAACGCTCCGTTTAATAAAACATAACTCCAATCTCAATCTTTTTTTGGGAAATATTTTCTATTTCGGCAATGCAAATTCATAAGGGTAGCAAATCAATTCAAAACTTTTAACATATTAGTGCATTACAAGCAACAAAAAAAAAGTTGGGGCCTCAAAGACCCAGCCCGTTGAACGGTGTGATTTTTAAACCACCCGTTAACTGGAGGGCTAAGCTGTCAGCTTCACTGTTCATATAAACAAAATAAACAAAAGGTAAGTGTTGTTTATGTATAAACAAGTATATACACTTACTTTTCGAAACAAAAAATAAAAAACCATGTGAAAATGTTAAATTTATCTTCCGCATAATATGGGACTGTTTATCGCACTGTATGACTAGTAGTCGCAATTTTTTCACTGTATTTAATTCTCTGTTACAAAATTTATACTGGTGCTTAAATATTTTTAGTTTATACGGGTGCATTGGAAGAACGACAGGTCTGTCGAAATGCACCTTTTATTCCGTACAGAATAAGGTGTTAATATATAACATGTATAATTTGAAGTTTGGAATAATAAATGTATTATTATTATTATTATTATTAAATAACTTATTTCGAGTTATTTAATACTATCTGTTGATAAAAACAACAAAAATAATGAATACACAATTATAAAAATGATAGTGCTTATAGACAATGCTATTTTCTGTAGGGTGTGCAATATTTATACAGATCTGTTGAATAACGTCTTTAAAAACCCATACTTTTTGCTTTTGTACAAAATTAATTGGTCTATTGACCTGTTTTTGTTTTATTGAATAGCAATTTTTTGTTCGATTTACTGTTAAAGTCAGGAACTAAAACTTTCGACGGCAATAGTAGATAGACTAAGCTATTGACATTAAAGATTTTAAAAAATGGGGGAACTGCTAATAACTATTTATAAATGGTAAGTTTGGAAATTGATCCTTATCCTTGAAGTCAAAAGTTTTAAATTTGTGGCAGTTTAATAGCAATCAGAATAAATAGGGTTTGTGCATTAAAAAGTAATTTTAGATTTACAGTTGTAGATGTTAAGCAATTTTTTTTACATTTTATATTTTGTCCTTTAATGAAATATTTTAATTCCTTTTATACGAGGCACCAAGCTTTAACACATTAATGTGTTAAACCTTTGGTAGAAATGCAAAACACCAATTATTTTTCAAAAATGGTTAATCTTGCCGTTATTACTATTATTATTAGTTAAATGGTTAAACTAGTGACATAATAGAGGATGTCCTTTATTCTTCTAACTTTTGAATACTTTTTTAACTATAAATTACTTTAAAAGTTAGACACTAAAAAACTTTTTAGAACATGAATTATTCATGTCATTGTGTAGATGATTGTAACAATTATAATTTCATTATACCAACCTTTGCTGAGCAACATATGCCTTTCCAGAATCGACAACATTTCCACAAAGTTTAATGATTTTGTCAAGTTTCTGCTCTAATTGTTCCACACTGCTCTCCTCTTGCTCTAATAGGCTTCTAAAAATCGAAAACAGGAAAACTGCTCAAGGTTCTTCGATCATAGCTGTCAAACACTTACCTGAACTTCGGCGAATCTCGCAGACATTCAGTCAAATCGATATTAGGGCGCATTTTTGCTGCTTCCGTGCAATTTCACGATAACATACTAACAGCACGCAGTCCGCGATTCCGAATTCCACATATTTGAGTCACACGAACGCAAGAATACCGTACTGTTTACTTTGCTAGAAGCACACGTCACGAATGCGTGCACATAACCTATAATTTAAACGTCTTTGACCATAAACCCTTTCGACTTAACTCTCGGCCAGAACAGAATGCTTCGCTATACTGAGTGAGATGACCTACAGCCTCTGCCTTGCGGAGAAAAAGTGACGGGTAGCAGAGCATGTCGTATACGCTATCCTTTTCCAGTTTACAGCTTTAATGACTGTATCTTCTCTTTCTGATGTCCCAGTCATACAAAAATGTCTTAATCGGCGATTAAAGGTCATTGTTCTTGACAGCTATTTGGTAGAATCTTCTGATAGAGAAACTAATATTAGAACGGGCTAAGATGGCAGCAAGAGTGCAAAGACCTTTCAAAAAGGGCCATCTGGATAATTTCAATGCAGTTTTCCTCCTAAATTTTCATTCCTCTCAATTCATTTATATTTCTATGATGTTATTTGATTTTTTGGAATCCTAATTTAGTAGAGCAATTTATTAGTTTTTAATGAGAGAAAATGTGTGTTTGGGTGAATTTTCTCAACAATCAGTTGGTTGTTGGTAACCACAAAGCGATAACAAGCGATAAATCATTTCAAAATGTAGTTTCTAAATTATTTACGTTTTGATTCACATGTTTGTACGTACATTTAAATATTGCACAATTATTTTAAAATATAATGCTTTGTGTAATTCAAAACAATAAGTAAGTAGTTAATAATGCGCTGCATTAACTAAGGATGAAAGGTTTTGATTTACAATTTTATTAAATTAGGTTTTTGTAACCTAATTTAATTAAATTGTAAATCAAAACTCGGTTAAATGGAACAATATGGGGGTGTTTATGTAAGCTGATCAGACCTTCTTTTGTTTTTTCAAAAAATGCATCGCATACTAGATATCCTGAAAAAACTGAAAATTGTCATTATCTTTAAATGTGAATATTTTCCATTTTATTTATCACATCAAAAAATTTCGAAGGAAAAAGTTGTAGATATCAAAACATTCTGTAGGATAGATAATAAAAATATTTTTTACACCAGTTTCGAGATGTGGGCGAAAGTTTTATTTTTTTTAAATGGAAACCATAGTTGATTTTGACATTATCAAATTACTTGAAAACTGAGAAATTACTTAATAAACTTTCCTAGTTTAGGAGATATGAAGAAAAATCATATTCCACACAGATTTTAACCCACATCACACCATCCACGATTAAGAACTATGTTTTGTTTTCAAAACAAAAGACTGCATATCTGGTATTTATTATCTTTTGTGCTTTAGTAGATATTTTATATTTCATAGATATACATTTATTTAATTTACAACCATAAGTTAGAACATTCAGTTCCTCTAGCTAGCCTTCCATGTGGTGAATTAAGTGATTGCAGTAGTTTTCTACAATTTCTACTAAGTCTTTTCATTTAAAGACTTGATAATAATTCCTTCTACACCTTCGTTCAATCCAATTTCTTCCCAACTTTTTATATTTGAATTTGTGATTTAACTTTTTAATTGTCCCATGTGACAAAGTATAATTAAAATTAACCTTCACCTTTTTAGATGCAGGAAACTATCCATTTGAACGTAGTTAGGATGTAATATCTGAAATTAGAAATTAATATTCATTTGATATTTAACTGTTTATTTTTAAACATATCTGTCGAAGTTAACATTAGAATTGAATAGTCGCTTATTTCAATCCAATTTATGAAGATGCGAATTGTTCTAAAATTGTTTCCACTCTTCAAACTTTGGATCTTTCTTAGACATCTGAAACTCATGTCTAGGTGTTTTTTCTGTAAGTCGTACAAACATCCAATACACAATCCATGAAGGTTTCTTAGGATGCGGAAACCTGCGCTGAAATTGCATTAGTTTGGCACTCCCATATTTGATAGAAATGTACAATACAAATAAATAAACCACTATAAAAACACTGATATTTATTACGAAATTGGAAGTAACTAAAGGTATAATTATAGAAAATTAATAAGAAAATATAAATTACTAAATATTATGGCAGTGACAATAGCGGGATTCAAAATTAAAATATGACAAATAATAATGACAAAATAAATTGGAAAGTGACGTAAATGGAGTGAAGTAAACTACAATAACAGTTGTTCATTAATCACCGCATTGTGTATACTTCATGTTTAATGTCGTTGATTCTATCAATTAATGCATCAATACATCGACCAACCGATGAACAAAATATCTCTTGGTTCTTCGAATATGCTGATGTGATATTTGTTAAACGCAGGGGTGCAACTACCACTGTTCAGGTGTATCAGTCATACGGGCACCCCTTGGGGGACCATTCCAACCCTGCACTCTGCTTCAATAAAAAGGTTAAACATAGGGGCTCTTCCATATTGGTTAAACCAAAAACTGTGAAATTAATTTAGATAACAGAAACTTTAAGTATGTATCCATCGGTATCTTAATCCGTTCTCTTGTGAAATCACTCCCTGATACACAATTTGACTAAACTGATAGTTCTGCTGGTGACCACGCTGGATATATTGATTGGGTATGTTTGCTATTAGAATGTGAGTGAAAGAAAAAAATATCTAAGTAGTTTAAAGAATACATATATTGATATGAAGAAATTCCTTCGTTTTTCCAACAACACAGTAATCCAGATATCTCGAAACCGAACACATCGAAAACCTCAGAGCAAGAACCCGATAATATTTTAACTGATTAATCTGATCAAACAGGAATCTATCTGAATTTATCAAATAATCAACAGTTTCGCATTTGTATGGAGTATTCAAAACCTACAGTTATTTCTAGATGAAAGAACATCTCTGCGTATAAATGTGTGTATACAGAATGTAAACAAACATTGGACGTTCGTTTGATTAGTACAACCATTTATTCAATTTGCAATTCCACAAAAGACTGAAATACATGTTTTGGATTTTGAAATACTTGAAAATTGTACTTACGCATCGATTAATTTTTTCTACTGCAGATAAACTTAGAAAACACTTGCAATATATGTTTCAATCTTGAACTATAAATGAACTATCTGTTGTTAAAACTAAGCTAATTTCTTTAGTAATATATTTTTCCATAATTTTTGCATTGTATTAAAAATATTAAAAGTGCTTATGAGAATGAGAAGAACATATGGAAATGCAATGCTGATTGGAATATTTCATGTTCACATACCAATGAAATAAGGTTTTGAATCCAAAAGTGTTTGGGACAAAACTTTTTTGTATAATATACTAATCTGCTTCAAAAAGTATGGATTTCCGTTAAAAAAATGAAGTTAACCTTTTGAACTGACCTTGAACACCTACATCAAATCAAAAATGAATTATGTAATTTCTTTCCTCTTCAAAAGCACACAAGTTTTTTACCAAATATTTTTTCTCAAATGATTTATTTTCGACTGATTCTAATTTTCATTGATAATAAAAATTAGAGTTAACTCTTCTTGGCATTCCGGTGGACGCCGCGTCGGTGAAGAAACTCTCCGTTGACGTTTCGCCGTTCATTGGAGACGGCATCTTAAGCCCATGCCTTCCTATGTAATTATGGTTCCTAACGATGTTCTCTACCTCCCCTCCAAATTTGTACACGAAGTTCTGGGACACCTGTATACCCTTGAACGGCGTAGAGTCGAATTTTCATCGAGTATCCCCTCCCTAGTGAATGTTTTAACCCCTAAAATTGAAAAAAAAACCAAATGAAACATTGCGTGGAAAAAATATATCCAGTAAAATTCATGGAATCTAAATTCCTAACACTGGCATCGTTATTCCTGTTTTTCTTCGTCTTCATCAGCCTTATGAAAAATATAGTTTATCTATGCGAAATAAACTTGTTTATAACATATAGTAACCTCACAAACAAATAACCACGTCGATATAGGTATTTTACAATTATGTCTACAGTATATAAGTCGCTTTCCTTACTCTTTTAATCTTCAATATCTTTATACTTTATTATTGGTGAATATAAGTACGTCTTATTATAAACAATTATAAGTATCCTTTAAAATGGTAAAAATTAACATCGTCGATGTTATAAATATGTCAATAAGAACCTTTCGAATATCTAACACCGGTGGTTCACCTGTAATACGCGAAAAAAGAAGGTAGATTTGCCTTCAAACAAGAAAGTGCATCAGAATTTGAAGAAATCGCTAAACTTCATGAATCACAATTGGTTGAACCAGAAATAGACGGTGATGAAGAAACATGTTTTGTAAATGAAGATAATATCTGTGACGAAGGCGGAAGGCTTGAAGACATGGATTACAAGGTTAAAGCTGTAGAGTATTGGAATGGCGAAAAAACAAAAAGACGTTCTGTAGAAAGTGTACAATATTGGTTTAAAGTAAAAAATCTTCAGCAACTATACAGATGGGAAGAAATCGTAAATAAAGGCGGCAGTGACCGAGATAAATTGAAGTTTATTGCAGAATATGTACTTAAGAAATTCAAAGATTCTGTCGAAAGAGGCAATATGTTAATACCTAATATTAATACTTTTAGTGCAGACAATATCTATAACGTAGATGACAGCGGATTTAATCTGGAGGTATATTCTGGTCGAACTTTGACAGTTGTAGGTGTGAAAACAGTAGACACCGACAGTTACTCATATCTACACCATTATGCCAACAATTTCTGCAAATGGCCGTTTATTATCTGTCCTTTTTCTGTTAAAAGAACCTACTAGAAACATGATTCTTACTAGTAAATATTTATATCTCTGCGTTGACATCATGTAAACATTTATTCAACGAATACTGGACCTCAAAGTAAGCTGCTACTTAATTCTTGAAGTAGACACTATCCAGCTGAACTGAAGGGACCAAAAAAGACAACAGCCTTTAGATATTTTGGTTTTATATTATGGAAAAATTTTGTATGGACATTTTTAACAATTTAACAAAAATCCCTTTCAAAAATTAGAATTATAAAAACAATCCAAATATGCTCTACTTATTACGATATGCACTCCCCGTTATCATTTATTTATTCGGCAGCCACATTGGGTTCCAAATATATATTTTTTTAAATTATTTTATATTTATTACATTTGTTGGCAAATTAACACAGAAACAAATTTAATATAATAGTGCACTGCAGTCAAAAGCACCCTAGTGTTGGGTTGGGTAAAAATAAATATATATAATAAATATAAATATATTCACATGGATATTTGTGAATATTTTATACAGGAGTTCCATAAAGACTTGGAAAGTATTTATCTACGTATATACAAAAGTGCATCCTATTTAAGATAAATCAAATCATTAATTGTACATCTCCACCCCATTTCACTCTCTTTTCGTGAGGTGGACATAAGCAAAATTTAAATGTAATATGATATGTGGTAAATAACTATTTTCTCCAAATTTAGTTAAAAATGTGTTAGTTAAAAGTATTTTTGTAGAAATAGTGTGATATAGATTGCAAAACTATTGTATATCTAGTTAATTTCGACAAGATACAGTGGGCAAAATGTTATGTAATTAATATTTTTTTCAGTGGTAAATACAACAAATTTAGACAACATGACAATTCATCTTACAAAAAGTGGACCTGATTTTGTTAGTACTAATATTAGCTATTTCATGCAATGAAAGCAATATCACATTTCCGTGATACTGTATTTTGTATTTGTAAGATAAAAAAAATCTGATATTATTTTTTATTATATCGAACTTTCAATCACAGCAAAACAAACAATTGCTTACCAGCGCTGCCACCAAAAGGTGAAAATGAACTGGATTTTAATTATATCGGTAAAAGCTCAGTAGATGAAGCTGGTATGCCATAATGGTAGTTTAATTAAATTTAATAAAAACATCGAGCTGTATAACAAACCAGAAGGCACACTAAAATGTAATTTTCTAGACCAGTGGTCGGTAAAATGCAACTCTTTCTAAATATTTACGTGCAATTCTTCACAGACAGAATTTTAAAATAAAAAGTAATTATTATTTTATAATATTAATTAATTTCGATTGTGTTTACTACCAGTACGCACTTAGTGTATTCCCAATGAAAATTGATAAGGATATGTTTTCACACAGCATTATAGCTAAGGGAGTTACTCATCAACTTAAATAGCCTATACATGAAATGACAGTCTTAATCCAAGAAAAGAGCTTCTTTTCTAAACCCAACTCATAATTTACTAAACTGCTAAGAAGAAATCGAAAACTTATGAACAACAAACACACAGCAAACAGAGAAAATAAAAGTCAGTTTTTTTGGTACCTTAATCATTTATTGTATTGCATTACACAAAGAAG
The DNA here is from genome assembly GCA_033557515.1 of Diorygopyx duplodentatus. Classification (NCBI taxonomy): domain Eukaryota; kingdom Metazoa; phylum Arthropoda; class Insecta; order Coleoptera; family Scarabaeidae; genus Diorygopyx; species Diorygopyx duplodentatus. The sequence goes on from JAWQRJ010000316.1 coordinate 13,909, forward strand.
TAAGGTGAGTAAGTCTCAATGTACAATATTTTACACATACACACTGGTGGTTGTTCACAAACCATAGTCACGTTAAAATGTTACAATAATATATATCGTTTAGATGAAGGCATTAGAATCACAGTAATATTAAAAAGAAGAAGCTCTTCTTACTACACCCCTATTAACAACAAATCAACTCTGTAGTATTCAATTAATAATTGTAATAACTCAAGTTGCCATTTTGCATCTACAGATCTTGCTTCTACTATTTTGAAACACAGCCCACTGAAACATATATTAATAAAATGCCACCCACAGTGATATTTTATTAACATAAAGCTCAGTTCATGTATTTTGCAAACATTTTCTGCAATTTTTTTGCAGCCTACTTCTTATGCGCATGTTTAAGAGATTTATACCGTTGTATAACAATTAAAATGCTGCAAAAATACACTTTAATTTGTAGATGCAATCTCACAAAACCGAAAAAAGTAGACTAATTGATGATCTTCGCGGGATATGTAAAGAAGAGGTTTTTGGACCCGAAGAAGGCGCACTTTTAACCTTAAACTTTCTTTAATTGACTTATTTTAGTGTGAAAAACGCCAATGCAGAACAAAACGTTCGGAATCATAAGTCTAGATCAGGGTTCAGCTAAAAAGCGGTTATTTTCAATTGACCAGATATACTTTTGAGTTTTTGAGTGAAGTAGGTTTCCCAGTTCTAGAAATCCAATTCACTGCAAACAAGGAGGCTGAATTTACTAGAATTACAGTACTGCAGTTTATTTCAAATAGAATTATTGTTTTCCTTGGTTATTGAACGTATTTACAGTTTCTTGTTCTCCTATGTTTCTGGCAAATAACTTCGCAATTCAGTAAATTTTGTTTGTTGGTCTTTAAGTCTTAGTATTATATTTAAACATTGATTAAGAAATAACTCTACAAAATACATTAAATATCATAGTGTTGATATAATTTGTTTACGATTATGTGAATGCTACATTTTCATGGTCCCTGTTAACCATTTGAACCATAAGTTTACGACAATTAACACTCTACTTGCGTTAACATTTGTAATATCCTTTTACTGATTTATTTATTTAAAGTACAAAAGGAGAGCGTTATATGCAGAAGAAAGTTTGCCAGAAACATTACAGTTTATATAATACAGGTAGATATATTTTAATTACACTTTAGTTCGACATATTCGTTACCTGAAATTCCAATTCAACAATTATCGCAAGCAGTTGTAGGTTAACCATTAAATAATTGCTCTTGCTTATTGACAAAATATTGAGATATTTATTCGGTTTCATTTCGTTATAAATTACAGATACACTTGGTGTTTCAATTTACCTTATCATTTGGTCCTTTATATTGTAGACACATAATTGTATCGACTTTACTCTGTAGCGTCCTGCATAAGGGGTTTCGAGTATTTCACAAACTTTCGGGGCGATAGCACACCTAATAATGTGAGGTTTAGTTAGAAGAATAGAGAGAATGTTGCATATTATTCTATATAAGAAATGTTAAAAAATTGTTTATTTGTATTTAATATATGTATAAGCCAAGATACATTTGTTTTATTCCATCAAAAATGCGAAATTATCAGATTTAATTTCTAAGGATATCATTAATCCGAGAAACTTTATAGCAATATCTTTTTGTATCCTTCTGTATCTCTCTTTTTGGGTGCGCTATCTATCCCCTGTAGTTTCCGATGTACCCAGCATAGTAGAAAATATAATGTCACATGATTGAGCAGTAGAAGTTACTTTTGATAATGTTATTGTTGTTATGAAATGTTCTTACATTTTTAGGTTACACATTTGTTTATCATACGTAAGGTTATAGTAATGAAGGGAGTTCTCACTGTAATTGAAAGTTACAACTTACATAAACTACGCAACACATAACTTATGATAATGTTGTGCGGTAATGACTAATAATATTTGGTACCGTTCGTTTAATCTATGTATATATTAGCCATATTGGTTCCATATCTTTATGTATTATGTAAATTGCAGTGCGCGTCCACCATACCTGAAACATTTCTCGACAATCGTTCCGTTCAGCTTCGTTTTCCCATGAAAAAAGTCTTTCTGTCACATTGGCACAGTCACTATACAAACACCACAAACCTAAGCAACTAGCAAATAGCTAACTAACTAAGAACTAACTCAGTTGTTTTTAGTAGTAGGGAATTATACAAACTCTTTATCTAATTTTATGTACAAGTTAAAAACATTACTAATCATTCTACTTTTAGGAAGGTAATCGTTAAAATGAATGATTTAAACGTAGTCTCAAGTACTTTGCCTTTCGCAGATGTAAAAATTGAACAAGAATTGGATGGTTTCCTAAGAAAATGGCCCCGTTTATAAATGGTTTCTGTATTGCTCATGTCCCATTGAACATCTTCGAACATCTCATCATTAGAGGAATTTTTCCGATTCTCCGTCGGTATCGTATTGATCAGGTGGAGAGGGACCGGAAATTGACAGCATGGGTAGGCCAAAATGGCGATCGTCTTCATCATCCGCTGATAGGTTGTCCACGCTCCTAGCCTTTCTGCACAATCTGGATATCGAACCGTACCTCCTGAAGAACTCTTTGGAATCGAACCCGGGGCCGCTATTGGAGACAAAAATGGCTGAATTGATGCGATCGCGATGCTTTCGTGGTGGCTAGAAAAAGAATAAATCAAGTTAATTGTCCGATTTAGACGATGTTGCTGATTTGATGAGTGATTTTTTTAAATATAATTTTCAGTTATTATTGCTTAACATTTCAATGTTAAACGTCGTTACAGTTATGGTTTGTTTTCATGAAATTGACTGATAATATCAAACATAAAAATGAGGAAAATAATAAATAAATAAACACTGCAATTTTGGGAATCCACGTATGATTGAGACGTTAATGAGGACAATCTGTTGTTAGGTCTCAATCATACATTTCATGTAAAAAAGAAACGAATACGTATACTTTCGAAGCCAATTGCATTGTTAAGAAACAAAAACAAAATTATTTAAATATGTCTATTAATTTATAAATCTATTGCAAAAAACAAAAGTGAAATAATATTTTTTGAAAGAAGCAAAAGTATCTTGTTTGCAATGATACCGTTTTTGTATGTGCGTGATTGCGTTGTGCGTAGTAGTGTTTTTAACACACACCAAGCAACTTCAATTGTATGACATGAAATGAAATAACTATATACCATTATCTAAATACAACGTTCAAGGTATGGTAAACTATATCAAATATTTGTCTAGCATTGTATATAAGTAGAGAAAGTGGTAGAAAGACAGAATACGAATTATAACTTACCTGAAAGACACAAAACCAAAAATAGGAGGTGTAACATAAATAAATCTCCAATATTAAACATAAGAAAGGAACTATACAATAATCAGCTTTTTCGAACAAATTTTACAAACATTTCTTAAGGCTAAATCATAATCCTGGAGGTATTTTACATAATGTACAACATATAAAATATGGGTGATTTATAGTTGTGCTACAAAAACGAATGGTTTGTACAGAAAAGTGCAATCAGTCATAAACTAGTGTATCACTTCACTTACATTATTCAATGTTGGGAAAACAACTGGTGTTAGTTTTGCAATGAAATTGTTTTCTTGTTAAATAGTGATACACTATTTGTTATTGACTATATACACGTGAAAACAAACGAAACGAAAAAAAGTAGATAAAATAGATAAGTATAGTACAAAGCGTTTGAAAAAGTTATGCGTGCTGGTTCAGCCTATAACAATGGCCTATAAAGCTTCGCTAATCGGTGGTTGCGTGACTCATTTACTGAACAGCATGTAGCGCTATTGGTACGAAGACAATATGTAGAGAGTTCAAAATATGTTTAAATACTTTTTGCGCAATTGCCGTGAGTTAACTTACGAATATCAACAGACGTCTATGTATTATCCGGGTCAGCGCGGTGTAGCAGAGCAAATTGGCAACCGCACTCTCTTGACTCCCGCGTTTTTCTTGGCATACGAAAACACCAACTACAGCACGCTCCTTCCTATCAAAACAACATTTGTCACACCTGAACTTAAGCATCCATTGCCGAATATTAACATTAAAAAGCTGTTTTCGTTAATTATCTGCGATTCAATTTCTCAGTAATTCTTATTATAGCTTATTTATATGCTGAAATTCTACTTGTTGCTATGTTGCATTTCAGAGGAACAATTAAGCAGCAAGTTTAAGTCTCATTCCAGCTATTCAAGTCTAGTTGTAGCAAGCTTCAATGCAACATGCACAAAACAACCAAGCACTGTTTGGAAAGATATCAATCTATCAAACTACCCGAAGAATGCATGTTTAGGAACACGTAGAAAAGAGGATAGATAGTCTAGAAAGAAATGTGCAAGTATTATCAGTTACTATTTTTACAATTATAAACAAACCAAATAGGCCATAAAATGTTAGTTGTGTGGGAATGTTTTGTTCTGTACCTACTTAATTTCTAAGGGTATATAGAAAATCCATCACGAAATCGTTAAACATAAATAGGTCTATGGGCCAATTACTCATCTCAAGAATTCGTTACCAATTTTCTGATCCAGAAGAACGGGAAAACAAAATTAATAAGAAAGATCCCACACTCTACACACAGAATCAGGTTGGAGGAAGAAGCTAACGTTGCAAACCATGCAAAAATACATAAGTATAAAAATCATGAAAATTGTTTAAAAATTCCTTATCACTTTATTGAATGAATTTGCAATCTTCATTGCTCACACAGTCAGGAAGATACAACGCGATCAAAAAATATTACTGACAGAAATGATGAAATGCAAAATATCCAAAGATATATGTTTAATATTAACGTAAGAAAGATTTTGCTTGTCGCAGTTACAAGAGTGAAAGTTTGTTTTATAAACTTCGCAGAAACTATTGAATTGAAGTGAACAAGTTTTCAGTTAAAGAAAACCTCAAAGCTTACAATTTTGCTTCGGTTGAACAAAGTTGGACAAAGTTGAACAAAGGTAATAAAGCATAGAAAAATAAATAAGGACCACCACATTATGCTTATTATTGAAGCAAAATAGTGCAATTGCGGGATAATGTACAGTTTATCCATTCTTTTGAAAACCTTTCAGATTCTTTAGCATTCCGACAATACCTAGCATACAAAAAATCGGTTTACAAATTATTGTGGAATATCTGTAGATTTCTCTTGTCAATAAATTGCACCTTCAGCATTTCTGAATTCGATTTTTTGGTCGAATAACAGTATTATCCTTTTGCAGTTATCCTATTTGCTATCCAAATAATCTTTTGGATCGATCGTAGGCGGTGGAATTTTAAACACGAAATAGTCATAATAGAAAACTAATGGCAAAATTTCTTTAAAATTAAACAGAATTATGTTCTGTTTGATAATACCGTTTGCCACAGTTGTTAGTGCAATTATAAACTATAATTTGATCCAATTAAATTCTAGATGCCTGAACCCATACACAGAAACCACTGATGTGTTCCTGAAATTTACCAAATTAATTGCTCCACAAACAGAACTCGTCCCTCACTGCAACGAAAACTGGAAGTCGTCGATTACTCGAACACCAAATTGGACCGAAACGAAATGAAGAAAAACGAATATTAAACATAATTTTATTCCACTAAACTCTGCGAGCAAATACATAACTCGGAATTAAAGTGCAGCAAACGTTGAATTTAGTGAAATTGCCAGCGGTGCTGCGAAAACGTAACTCGCGTTTATTTCAAAGGAACTGTCGGCGTCATTCGAAGCCTAGCTTAGATATGGCATCGTTTGCGTTTGCCTCACTTCAACTGCGGGGCCCTAACGCGATATAATTACCAAAATGTAAACAGAGAAGTCCAACTCCGTCAACCCTATCAACTCTGTTGAATGTAATTTTGTACAAACCAAGTTTTCTTATTACGATAGACGTCGTATAATTAAGCGACGTTCCTAAGATTAATGTCGGAAGTGCAGCTGTAGGCTGTTTTCTCTAAACTGTATAATTTGTTAAAATTAATGCGAAGGGTTTGTGAAAATTCGAGTTACAAGTAATCACTAATACTTTCTGTTATTAGAAAATTTCTGTAAGTTATCTCAAACTTTAAAGGTGATAATATTGACACCTTGAGAATTTTTATCGAATGTAGGTTCATTGTTTTATTAATTTAATGCTCTGTAATCTATTTTTTACCAAATGCGGTTAATTTACTGTAACAGATACCATCCTAAATACACTGATATGACATTTACAAACTAATTCATCATTGCTATACCCAAAGAATTCCACTTTACCAACAGGACTATCAATTATTTTTTGACAGCGATCGCTTTTAGAAATGAATTACCTCAATTAAAACTGCTCCAAAAATATCAACATTTATGCTTGTTAATTATTTTATTATTTTACTATGAAGAATTGTCTAAGATTTGTTGATAAAAACAACAATAACATAAAAAATCAAATTTTATATCACGACTAGATAAGTAGTTATGTATATATAGTATTGACAGTATTTTTGTGGCACTGAACAAATAAATAATATGTATTTATTTATAAAATGTATTTAGTGACTCCCTTATAGACAGGATTAGGCGATAGCCGTATAGACATGATTGGCGCATACGACTGTCCTCCATATTCTCAGACAACGCTTGCTATGCTAAAAATTGCGTCCCGTTGGGTCCCGCAGTGGACCCAACATAAATTGTAAAATCTGAATTGCTGCTTGTAAAATTAGCTCTTCCCCAATAGTGTGTTTTTTTCCATCTAGCTGTTTGATATGAAACTTTGTAAGAAGCGAGTAAAGCTCTTCCATGTATATTAAAGTTTTCTTAAAAAGAAATGTTTCCTTTTGACAAGATTTTAATTTAGCAACAAATGCCCGAGGTTTCTTAACGTACTCACTGTGACTCGCTTCCAAAGGCTGTTTAAGTTTGTTTTTTTTAATAAACAACAAAGTACTTACTTCAGCGCTGGTAAATTCAAAATTTAAATATTCTTCATAATGTTTTGTTCATTGTAACTGCGGATCTATCCAATTAATAACGCTTGTTGAATCCCAATATCGTCCGATGGTCATTTGCGCCCAATTAAAATTTTTTCAACGATTCACGATCGAGTGACACTGACTGAAAACAGAACGAAACGCAGTATTTCTACAGTAGCCGCTATGCTAGTGCCTTCTAGATAAATCGGAACATGCACTGATGCATATTTTAATGGCAATGCAGCGGCCGCAGAGAAAAATAGATTTCAATAAATTCATCAGAAATATGAAAATAAAAGGGCGTGGCAAATAGAAAAACGTTTAGAAACGCTGGCCAAAGGAGCTATTGTAGGATGACACACTATTGCCTTACTTGACTGACTGGTATATCAATAATTTTACATAAATCTATTTGGAAGTTTTCATTACAAATATGTTCCTGCATTTTAGATAGAAATGTTTGCAGATCTAATTGCACAACTGTAAGATTATTCAAAGGCTATTAGAAACCTTTTCGAAATCCTTCCCCTCTAAATATTTGTATTTACTTCTAAATTTTTGAGACTTTTATGACACATTAATCTTAATTTTAGTAAAGATTTACAGTAATCTAATAATCCATCTATAAATCATTTAAAAAACTATGCATCTAAGTTGGCAATAAAATCGTTTAATTAATGATAACACAACTACAGGGTATTACTAGTAGCCTATAGGGCAGTGGGTGGCGAACCTATGACCCGCGGGTCAGATACTGACCCACGCAGACTTTTTAAATTACCCATGCGTTGATTTTTATAAACCTATTTTTATATCACGAAAGAGAGAACAGACAATCAAACATATTTAAAAAATAACGTATATACATATCTAATGTCGAATTTATAAAAAATATTTCCAAGTGGACATTGGCTAGCTGATTTTCTATCGTACCACTACATCATCATGACAGTTAATATATAATATACATATATAATATTTTTTCACAAATACACAACGACTTAAATTATTCAGAAATGTATTCAATTGCTTTAGATGAGAGTAATGATAATGTAATGTAAAATGGTTAGGCACAATTAGCTGTTTTTGATCGATATAAATCAGGCAATATAATGAAAGATGAGCTAATGAAACTAATAACGCTGAAAGGGAAGTGTATCGGTCTTGATATTTTTAAAGGATTTAATATTGAATTTAAAGAAATGGATATTGACGGTAACAGCAGACGGTGCATCCAATGTAGTGGGGGAAAACATTGGTTTTATTCAGTACCTTAAGCAAAATGTTACATATTCTCTGATTGAATTTCATTGCATAATACACCAGCAAGTTCTATGTGCGAAGCAAGGTTTAAAAACATTTTCCAATGTAATGCCAGTTGTAATAAAAGTCATCAACTTTATAAATGCAAGAGGTCTTAATAAACGACAATTTGCACAACTATTAGAGGAAATTGAGTGCCAGTATTCAGGGATTTTGACATACAACAATGTTCGATGGCTCAGTTGCGGTCAAGTTCTTAATCGATTTGTCACTTTATTAGAAGAAATTAAGCTCTCTTTGAATAAAAAAAAACAATAGTTTTGACGAATTTTCAAATATAGATTGGTTAAATAATTTAATGTTCTTATGCGACATCACTCAGCATTTTAATGAACTGAATAAAAAACTTCAAGGAAATGGACAAATTGTTTTAATAATGTTTGAAAATATTAAAATATTTATGACGAAATATTAATATTTTCCTCAACTACAAAAACATTTTCAAACCATATAATTTTTGAAAATACGCTTGACATTGAAGAAAATGAAATTAAAAAATATTTAATGATTATACAGGAAATAAAGCAAGCTTTTGAGATGAGATTTAACCCAATTTAAAAG